>JBBPBX010002788.1:38535-66545 GCA_038048925.1 Garcialebias charrua | reverse complement strand
AGATGTCATTGAAAGATTATATACTTCCTTTTCTACCTGAGGCTCAAAATCATCTTCCATGTCCCACAAATTTTCCTGTAAGGGATGAACATTCAGAACAGCCATTCTGATCAAACCGTACAATTAACGTTATGAACAATCTGGGGTTGTTGTCCTTCTACAGGTGTGCAGTGGAGAGCATCCTGTGCTCCAGCATCAACGTGTGGCATGGAGGCTGCACAGTTGCAGAAAGAAAAGCTCTGCAGAGAGTGGTGAAGGCTGCACAGAAGATGTTGGAGTCAGTCTCCCCACCATCACAGACATTTACACCTCCAGATGCAGGAAGAGAGCCACCTGTATCATGAAGGACCCCACTCACCCAGCACACACACTTTTTGCCCCACTCCCCTCAGGAAGGAGGTTGAGGAGCATTAAGTGTAGAACCACTAGACTGAGGAACAGCTTCTACCCTGAGGCTGTTAGACTCATGAATATCTAACCAGAATAATCACTGTGAAATATCACATCATGTTGCTGCTGATCTGTTTCATGTTGCTGCTGATCTGTTTCATGTTGCTGCTGATCTGTTTCATGTTGCTGCTGATCTGTTTCATGTTGCTGCTGATCTGTTTCATGTTGCTGCTGATCTGTTTCATGTTGCTGCTGATCTGTTTCATGTTGCTGCTGATCTGTTTCATGTTGCTGCTGATCTGTTTCATGTTGCTGTGTTCATTCATGCCCATCTGCTCATACAGACTCATGTTCGTGCTGCTGTTTGGAGTAATGTTTTTCTATGATATTAGTGCTTAGTGTATTGTTAGTTGATGTTTTTCTTAGTTCATATCTTAGATGTTATTACTGTTTTTCTTTTACATTTTATTGTTGGATGTAACTGGGACCCTGTGTACATAATCTCGTTTCATCACATGTACCACATGTGGTGCGAATGACAAAGATTCTCTGACTCTGATCTCATGCAAGATCTTACACTCATAATGTGTTGCGAATGACTGTCAGCTACTACCACATTAAGGCCCTGTTTATACTGACACGATGGGGGGAAACGTAGGTTTTTGCGCATGTTAATTAGAGGAAAAGATCTGCGTTGACACAGACAAATTCTGTGTTTACATGCATCCACAGATTCCCCGCCCTCATGAATCCCCCCACCCTCATGAATCTGCTGTAGTTACCATGCCGGGTCATTAGATGGCACTGTGAATTTTTGAACCTTCACCTAATGCGCATGCTGCTGCTTCAGTCTGCTTTCCTCTGGGGCTAAAAGTTCAGCTAACAACAAGTTAACAACAAGTTAAAGCTGGAATTTTAGATAAGAGTCGACAGATTTGACGCCAAGTGGGACCTCTTCATCTAACAAGCTCCACACCAGTCCCTGAGTGGACCAGAACCGAGTCGACGATGTCGGACTTTAGTCCGTGATGAACAGCTGATTTACAGCAGGTAAATCAACGTTCTTAATAATGTTTCTTTGTGTTTACTTTGACCACACAACAACCAACTGAGTTTTTATTTTATTTTTTTCCTGCGAGGTCGAGAAGCTGTCCTTCCACCAGCGGACCGGGTCGGACGTGGGACCAGTATCCACCAGTATGAAAACAGAGCAGAGTCCAGTTCGTTAACGTAGTTACAGTTCAGTTAACATGTTTTTAATAGTGTTCAATTTAATTACCAGTGTTTGTGACATACAGTTTGTGGTGTTGAATAAATAAATAATAAATAAACCTGGTGTCTTCATTTTCAACTTTAATAATATGCAAGCATGTTACGCATCGTTTAAATGACGTAACTTGAGTCCAGATAGCTTCATTTAGCTCAGATAACTGATAACTTTATATATCTCCCACGCTAACATAAATATTGTTTATTGTTGTTAACCTGTTATTATTTAGCAGATAGTATGTTCTAGTGCAGAGCGACATGTGAAATATCCGCCTGCCTCGTTCAATAATTGTGGGCGGCCGTGGCATAGTGGTAATGGCAGTCGTCCCCCGATCGGAAGGTTGGCGGTTCGAATCCCGGTTCCCCACACCATGTGTCGTTGTGTCCTTGGGCAAGACACTTAACCCCGAGTTGCTCCCGGTAGGACTGGAAAGCACCTTGCATGGTAGTCTGCCGCTACCGGTGTATGAATGTGTGTAGCATTCAATGTGTGTAGCACTTTGAGATTTTCACTAATGAAAAGTGCGTTATAAATTGAATTCATTATTATTATTATTATTATTATTATTATTAATAAACAGTGACATTAGAACTAGGGATGGGGCAGATCCGATCCAGTATCGGTATCGGTATCCGATACCAGCAAAATGTAAGTATCGGGTATCGGAACCAACCTGCCGATATTTCCGATACTTTCTAGATGTCAGAGAGCACATATATTTCACCATACTCTGTGACTTCTGTCTTAACATTGTTACTTAGCGGTATATTAGTGTTCAATTATAGATTAAATCTGTATCTGTTGATAAAATTCAACAAGAATTACAACTCATATAGTGCCAGAATTAAAAATAAGACTAGAAAATGGGGAGTAGAATGTGATGATTTCCCATAATGCTTAGCAGTATTTTAGACTAGTGTTCCTTGCACCATGAGTCAGAAGGACGTCTGTGGAAGAGACCTGCCTCTTCTTGTATGCCATTTGTTTGTGAATTACTGTAGTGAGGCTCAGAGTGTCTTCTTTGGGTTTACCTCACACAAGTCTGAGTTTTGTGCAACATACGTGCTCTCCCTTCAAGAACTTAATTATTACAGCCTCCTATGCTTGAACACCGATATCGGATCGGAAAAGTATCGGTATCGGTCGATACTCAGTTGTTATGTATCGGTATCGGATCGGAAGTGAGAAATGTGGATCGGTGCAACCTAAATTAGAACTGGATCAGACTGCGTCTCTTCCAACACAGATGCAGCTTCATTCAGGTGTAGATTAATTAAACATGAGACTCAAAATATATTCCATCAGTCGTAATACAGAATGCGGTGTGTGTCCGCCACCATTGTTGATGCCGTCTGTCCGCGCGTGCGTGCTTGTGGCTCAAACCAAAGCTCAGCGGGAGATGTTTATGTCATCAAGCCGCTGCTTTGGAGTGGGGGATAAGCGCGCGGCACATGTTCTGAGGCTGGGCCTCTCTACAGGCGTCGCGGGTTCGCGTCCCAGACCCGACAAGCTATTTCTCTGCAGTGTCTCTACCCGTTTCGCCCTCATCCTCTACAATAAAGGCCACTAGAGCCCAAAAATGTAAAAAGTAAAAATAAAAATAAAAAAATAAAAAAAACAGGGGGTCAGCAAAAAACCTCCACTCTGGAAGGTGGATTCAGAAACCTCTGGATTCAAAGAGGGGGGCCAGTGGTGGCAGAAACGCAGAGAGAAAGGTGCGGTTTCACTCAAAATACGCGCCGTGTAAACGGCCCCTAAGTATAGATCAACATCTGTAAAACTGACTCATCTGGAGTATATTTTGTGTTGACCAATGTCAGTTAGCTGTTGCAGCCATTTTGATTTGGGTTGACTCCTAAAGTTAATGAGTTGTAGATGCTCAACTAATTATAACTTCCTGAGGATGTCTTCTTGAGAATTCCAGAGAAATTGAGCACACTAATTCTCCAAAGATTAGAGTTAAACTGTACAAATCCCACCACCAAGCAGAAATGAGCTCTGATTTATGAAGGTTCACATCACGAGGAGCTGATATTTGAGGGGAGTGCCGAAGCGTAACGTTGTTGCTAACACAATATTTACCGAGCAAGCCCCTAACTTCTGCCATCTGTTAGGAAACAACCGGATCAGGCAGGATTTCTGCCAGCAAGCAGGCTGGAGCGTCCCCGGGCTTCTTGGGGAGGAGGTGCACCGAGGCTCCTCGGCAGCAGCCAGGTGGAACAGGAACACAACTAAACTCTGTCGAATTACACCAAATGGATCGGATAAGTTGGGGGGGAGAAATCCAGAGCAAGCTTCTGTCTTGAGCTGCCAAACACACAAAACGACAGCAGAGAGGAGGTGTGTGTGTGTGTGTGTGGGGGGGGGTGTTAACTGGCTCTAAATGAGCTCAAACGCACAACATCAGAAATAAAAAAAGTTTAGGTAAAAAAAAAAATTCAATATTTCTTAATAATGAAGTATTCTCTACAAAAATCTTCATCACCCTCTACTTTGCATGTTAAAGTCCTAAATAACAAGCTGTACACAACCCTGTGGATTATTCGTTGGCCTCCCCAATCAGCTGAGGAAACTTTAGTTTTAAGAAATATAAAAAGAATTAGAGAGCATAGTTTCCTTAAATGATCAGGTGGTCAGTTTACACACACCGTAGTCCCTCGATACTTAGCGGTTGGTTTATCAGCAGACTTGCTCTATTGCAGTTTTTTTAAATAGGATTGGACATGACACACAACTGGCTGATTGATGGATGCACTTCACGATCAGCGTGGAATTTTTATTTAAAATGAATTATTTCAGGAGGCGGAGAGCTGAAATCATGACATGCTGTGCTCTTTTAGAGCATTTAAGAGTTTAGAAACGTTGTTTACAATATTGCAAGTGTGGGAAGGTTAATAATGCCTTAATATCTATAAACATTAATAATAAAATAAACTACTACTTGTACTACTATTCCTACTTCGTGGTTTTTCACTTATCGCGGGACTTCAGGGTACGGATCCCCTGAGATAAACGAGGGACTACTGTGTATGTTGGTGGTGGTCCTCTTAGATTTTGATGTGGCAACCCCCTTTTCGATTGTGACCTTTCGTAGGTCTAGAATCCAGACTCTAGATGTAGCCACACACCAAACTGGAAGTCAGCTCCTTGCTTATTTTACAAGTGATCATGCTTACAACACCGACGGTCAAAAGGGAATTTCTAAATCCATCTCTTCACTCCGCGACGAAGGACAAAAAGAAATCTCAGCTACAACCAAACCAATGGCTCTAAAATGGACTGTTCTAAGGTCTGTTAGCAAAGGCAGCCATCTTGAACCGTGTTAACTCCAAAGGATCATTAGTTGTACATGTGATTACTTTCTGAAATGAACAGACACATCAACAGCAACACTGGTAACTACATGATCGCCCTGCCTTCACAGCAGCAGGATTCTTTATGTCTTCTTTAAATCCTATACGTGTCACGTTCATTCCTTTTTCTGTCTGAACAGGTCTCACTTGTGAACGAGTCTTCGAGGCTCAGTGTGACTTATGTGTGTAAATAAAGCTTGAATGAATTTCATGTTAAACACATCCCAAACAAAACTGGGTGTAAATTAAAGGGGACCACACATGCAAAATTCACTTTTTAATGTTTTTTTACTCAACTTTGGGTATTTACTTCATAAAAAAACAGTCCTAGTGCCAAAAAAATGCACCCAGTGGTTTATTTACTCTAAGTAGATTTATTTGTCTGTGATAGAAACGCTTCGTTTCTCACTTCCTGCGGTTTGTGACGTCACAAACCGCAGCCACAACCCACACCAAACCTGAGTCCAGCCCCTCACCTAGCAACCCCTGGTGCGGCTCAACCCACTTCAGTATAAAAGACGTCACGGTTGCCGAGCAGTTTAGGAGCTGACCCGGCGGTCATTTATGTATTTATTCATTTATTTAGCCCCCGGGGGGCTAGGGGCTTGCCCTGCTCCAGCCACGCAGCACATCTTGAGTAAAACCAGAATGTTTTATTACCTTGTTTGAACTCTGTCTCGTTGAAACTGTGCACACACACACTCTCGCGGGGCGACAGTCTGAAACGTACAAGCACCACTGATCGATATACTTTTCAGATTAGCAATTTATTTATTTTAAGAATACCTTTCACTTCATCAAAATCTAATCAAAACTCCAGCGTTCTAAAAGTAGGTGGTTGTATTTGTTTCTTATACGATGAAGGACTGCTTTTGCTCACTGCCAGGTTGGGTCAGCGAGATAAATAGCTGGTGTGGCACCCAAAGGACCGGGGTTCGTTTCCCGGCCACGGCATCTTTTTTTTTTTCTTGTTTCGGAGAGATCGGGGTGAGGGCTGCTGGGAGCTGCTGGCTTTTGAGGACCGTGTGGGTCCGGTGACAGTCAGAGGTTGCCTCATACGGATAAATTAACTGGAAACACTCGGTGAACTTTGTGTGTGTCTGGATTGGATGTGCAGCCGCGGATCGAAGCGCCGCATGCAACTAGCGGCTGTTTGTTACCGAAGGAGGAGGAAGAGCTAATTTTAGCCTCGGATTCGGGAGGGCATGATAAAAGGAGCAGCTAATGGCGGCGCGCACAAACAGCTTTCGGTAAGTTATCTTAAGCTAGCACTAACAGTAAGTCAAATGAGTAATAAAAAAAAGAGCTAATTTTAAAACAACAACATATTAGAGATACTGGCTGTTACAGAGGGCGGAGTTAATGTAAACAGAGTTTTGAAGGGCGTGGACTTCAGAGCTCATTATCATAAACAGGTCGTTTAGAACGGAAGTTAGAAATGGCAGAATTAAAAAGGGTATAATTTATTATCTAAGAATTATTTTGTGTATTAAATTGAATGAACGGGGTCTGGATAGCACACAGACATACCATAAAAACTTAAAAAACCCATCTGAGGTCCCCTTTAAACTCTTTTTTTAGTGCATCCCCCACTCCCCCCACATGTTTGTCTCTTCTGTTACTGACGTCACTGGAAGCCGTCCCCTCCCTCACACAAACCTTTTCTCCAGGGACAAACTTTTGTTTCCACACAAGTCCCATCTTCCCCTCCTTGTTTGTCTCAGCAGAAACATCCAGCCGGCTGTTTCCACTCGTTTTTCAACTAATCCCGTGTAATCCGGGCATGTCCGCGTCTCGCACGGCGCTGTGAGCTGAAGATCAGCACGATGAAGGTTGAGTCAGGCCCGTCCAGTGGAGCTGATGATGTTCCTCCCAGGATGGACGTCTACGCTCCCTCCATCTTTTAGCTGAACATCTGTCAGTGTTTGCATGTGTTTGAATTCAACAGCATTTCTTTGATTTGTATTATAAAAAGTAGCATCGGGGTCTAAAAGTCTGTATATGTATGATTCATAATTCAAGATGGCCGTCACAGCTAAGTGACCATAGCAGGTTTTGTTTGCTCTTATGACATGAACATGTGTTGTTTAGGGTTGAACCCTTCTTATCGTCAGACACTTCCTCTGTCTTCTTACTATTCGTTGTTTTCAGATGTTGTAATCAAACAGATGTTGTAATAAACAGATGTTGTAATAAACAGATGATGTGATCAGCTGACGAGCTGCGCTGAACTGAAGGCTCCGGCAGAGCTCTGCGTACGACCTGTACGCCGCTCTACGCGCGTGTTCTGTGCGCACGCGTTCACTGGCACAGCTCTGCTTTCATTCTCTCGTTAAATGCTCACGTTTTCGCTTCAAATTCTTGTCATAATTTGAGCAGCTGCGTGCAGAGCGGGACAAACGGAGGTCGCTGATTGGTCATTTGCTGACACGCCTACTGAATTGATTGACAGGTCGAGTGGGAGACCAAAAAAAAGCATGAGCTGGCTGGCTGCAGCCGCTGCGGTGTTTCTAAACTTTATATGTTAATAAAAAGTTCTAAAAAATAAAAATAAAAACAGGGAGCGCTGGTCATGCAGCCCACAGCCCACCAGGAACTATTTAGAACGTCACGCAGCCAGGTAGGACATGAGTTATTATTCGCTCCTGACAAGTTCATTCATTTCAGTCATGGAGTTAACGGAGGAGGAAGCGATTACTTGACTTTTGGCAAAAAAACAAAAGAAATGTCCTGATCAGGGATGAAGAAGGGGAATTTAATACATTTGTGTCACATACAAAACAGTCCGGTGCTGGGCAGTTTATTGTGAGACAACGCGCCTCACATACGCGGTCGTAAAATTAGAGCTTTGCACGTTCGTGCCCTGTGGGACTACGCTTGTGCCTCTGCGTACGTATGGCGTAGTGCGGCGTACTGCCTTACACAGAGCTCTGCCGGGGCCTTGAGACGTTCAGGTCCAGAGAACAGAGAGGTTCTCCACGAGGCTGACGAGTGTCAGACACACCTGCTGTGTTCCTTTCATCTGACAGTTGACCTCTGACCTCCAGAGGGAGACCTGTCTGTCTGCTCACTGACCGAAAAGTAAAATGTTGAAACTTTTCATCTTTTCACAGAACAAACGCCTTGAAGCCACAACCACAAACCAGATGTGGAGCTGCAACAATCCAGATGTGGAGCTGCAACAAACCAGATGTGGAGCTGCATCTCTTCAACAAACCAGATGTGGAGCTGCAACAAACCAGATGTGGAGCTGCATCTCTTCAACAAACCAGATGTGGAGCTGCATCTCTTCAACAAACCACAAACCAGATGTGGAGCTGCAACAAACCAGATGTGGAGCTGCAACAAACCAGATGTGGAGCTGCAACAAACCAGATGTGGAGCTGCAACAAACCAGATGTGGAGCTGCATCTCTTCAACAAACCAGATGTGGAGCTGCATCTCTTCAACAAACCAGATGTGGAGCTGCAACAAACCAGATGTGGAGCTGCAACAAACCAGATGTGGAGCTGCATCTCTTCAACAAACCAGATGTGGAGCTGCATCTCTTCAACAAACCAGATGTGGAGCTGCAACAAACCAGATGTGGAGCTGCATCTCTTTGTTATCATTCCATTTTTACAGCTGTTGGGTTTTGAAGCAGGTGTGTTGGATAAGGTCCGGTTCCATAACTGAGCAGAACCAGAACTGTTGTTTGTGGGTCCACAACCTAAACAACACTGACATGACGTCACACCACTGGGGCCCATTAGAACCCTTCTATGGACCAGGGGGTTCTCAGGGCCAGCTGTCAGAACAACAGCACCAGGAGCTGGGCCGGGTCCATCAGAATTTATTACAGAGCAACAGGCTGCTTCAGACTGGACCTCTGGTTCTGTTCCTCTCAACAACCTGCTGGACTCCAGCTGAGCTCAGTGGTTCTGATGGGTCCACTTCCAGGGTCACCTGGGTGTTTCAGGAAGAGCTGCTGCTCCATCAGAACCAAAACCCAGAACCGTCATGAGGGTCCAGAAGTGGAAACAAGCTGGGATGGATCCAAAGACTGGGTTTCACCAGAACCACACCTGGATTCATGTTGAAGGTACTGGTTCTGATCACACCCTGAGCAGAACCTGCCGAACCAACAGCATCACTTCAGCTCAACAACTAGTTGCAATGAGAGTTTCATTTAACCCGGTTCGGTTCGGTCTAAACTTATTGTTCTGCTCTGGACCGCAGCGGTGTAAACAGAACCAAAAGACCCACACAGTTCTGGCACCGGTGTGTCCAGAGCCTGGGTTCGGTCCGGCTCGGTTCGGGACACTCACCTTGCTCCAGCAGGCGCAGGCTGTGCCTGAAGGACGGCTCCAGCGTGTCCTGCTCCGCCAGCAGCTCGGGTAAGTACTTCTCACTGTCCATCTCGTCCTGATGGGGTTCGGTTCCGACTCACGTGGACTTCAGACAATCACAAAGTATCCCAGGTCCAGGTTCTGGTTCTGTCCGAGACAAGCGTCAACACGATCCGCTGCTACAGCAGCATGTCACAGCGCGCGCCTCGTGCACGGTTCAGAACAGGTTCTGCTCATCAGCCGCAGCATCCACTGAGCATCTGAGCAGTGGAGGGGCGGGGCTAAACAAGAAGGGGCGGGGTCAAATGGGAGGGGGCAGTTACATGTCGGAAGGAGGCGGGGCCTCACTGGGAGCTTTGCATCTGACAGAAACCAAAAGCAGTTCAGAACCTTTCAGAATCATGATCTCACCTGTTGTACAGGTGCTGGTCATAAAATGAGAATATGATGAAAAAGTTGATTTATTTCAGTAATTCCATTCAAAAAGTGAAACTTGTATATGATATTATTTCATTACACACAGACTGATATATTTCAAATGTTTATTTATTTTAGTGTTGATGATTATACTGACAACTAATGAAAACCCCAAATTCAGTATTTCAGAAAATTAGAACATTACTTAAGATCAATTAAAAAAAAGATTTTTAGAAATGTTGGCCAACTGAAAAGTATGAACATGAAAAGTATGAACATGAAAAGTATGAACATAAAAAGTATGAACATGAAAAGTATGAACATGAAAAGTATGAACATGAAAAGTATGAACATGAAAAGTATGAACATGAAAAGTATGAGCATGAAAAGTATGAACATGAAAAGTATGAACATGAAAAGTATGAACATGAAAAGTATGAACATGAAAAGTATGAACATGAAAAGTATGAACATGAAAAGTATGAACATGAAAAGTATGAACATGAAAAGTATGAACATGAAAAGTATGAACATGAAAAGTATGAACATGAAAAGTATGAACATGAAAAGTATGAACATGAAAAGTATGAACATGAAAAGTATGAACATGAAAAGTATGAACATGAAAAGTATGAACATGAAAAGTATGAACATGAAAAGTATGAACATGAAAAGTATGAACATGAAAAGTATGAACATGAAAAGTATGAACATGAAAAGTATGAACATGAAAAGTATGAACATGAAAAGTATGAACATGAAAAGTATGAACATGAAAAGTATGAACATGAAAAGTATGAACATGAAAAGTATGAACATGAAAAGTATGAACATGAAAAGTATGAACATGAAAAGTATGAGCATGAAAAGTATGAACATGAAAAGTATGAACATGAAAAGTATGAACATGAAAAGTATGAGCATGTACATCACTCAATAGTTGTTGCTCCGTTTGCCTGGATTACTGCAGCATGGAGTGGATCAGTCTGTGTCACTGCTCAGGTGTTCTGGGAGCCCAGGTTGCTCTGATAGTGGCCTTCAGCTCTTCTGAATTGTTGGGTCTGGTGTATCACATCTTCCTCTTCACAATACCACATACATGTTCTATGTAGTTAAGGTCAGGTGGGTTTAGTGGCCAATTAAGAACAGGGATACCATGGTCCTTAATCCAGGTATTGGTAGATTTGGCACTGTGTGCAGGTGCCAGGTCCTGTTAGAAAAGGAAATCTGCATCTTCATGAAGTTGGTCAGCAGCAGCAAGCATGAAGTTCTCTAAAACTTCCTGGTAGACGGCTGTGTTGACCTTGGACCTCAGAAAACGCAGTGGACCAATAATGGCATGGCACCCCAAACCATCAATGACTGTAGAAACTTGACACTGGACTTCAAGCAACTTGTATTCTGTGCCTCTCCTCTCTTCCTCCAGACTCTGGGACCTTAATTTTCAAAGGAAATGCAAAATGTACTTTAATCGGAGAACATAACTTTGGACCACTCAGCAGTTGTCCAGTCCTTTTTGTCTTTGGTCCAGGCGAGACACTTCTGACGCTGTCTCTTGTTCAAGAGTGGCTTGACACAAGGAATTCAACAGCTGAAACCCATGTCTTGCGTAATAATAATAATAATAATAATGAATTCAATTTATAACGCACTTTTCATTAATGAAAATCTCAAAGTGCGTACATCTGTGCGTGGTGGTTCTTGAAGCACTGACTCCAGCTGCAGTCCACTCTTTGTTAATCTCCCCCACATTTTGGAATGGGTTTTGTTTCACCATCCTCTCCAGGTTGCAGTTATCCCTACTGCTTATACACTTTTTTCTACCACATAATTTCCTTCCCTTCTCCTCTCTATTAATGTGCTTGGACACAGAGCTCTGTGAACAGCCAGCCTCTTTACCAATGCAATGACCTTTTGTGTCTTGCCCTCCTTGTGCAAGGTGCAATGGTCGTCTTTTGGACAACTGTCAAGTCAGCAGTCTTCCCCATGATCGTGGAACCTACAGAACTAGACTGAGAAACCATTTAAAGGCCTTTGCAGGTGTTTTAAGTTAATTAGCTGATTAGACTGTGGCACCAGGTGTCTTCAATATTGAACTTTTTCACAATATTCTAATTTTCTGAGATACTAAATTTGGGGTTTTCATTAGTTGTCAGTTATAAGGGCGGCCGTGGCGTAGTGGTAATGGCAGTCGTCCCCCAATCGGAAGGTTGGCGGTTCGAATCCCGGTTCCCCACACCATGTGTCGTTGTGTCCTTGGGCAAGACACTTAACCCCGAGTTGCTCCCGGTAGGACTGGAAAGCACCTTGCATGGTAGTCTGCCGCTACCGGTGTATGAATGTGTGTAGCATTCAATGTGTGTAGCGCTTTGAGATTTTCACTAATGAAAAGCGCATTATAAATTGAATTCATCATTATTATTATTATTATAATCATTATTATTAAAATAAACATTTAAAATATATCGGTCTGCATGTAATGAATGAATACAATATACAAGTTTCCCTTTCTGAATGAAATTAATGAAATAAATCAACTTTTCATGATATTCTAATTTTATGACCTGCATCTTGATGGGGTGAACGGCGACACATTGGTGCCACACAGAAGAAGAAAGCGCAAGTTCAGAATTAAAGTGTACATGAACTGTTCCGTTCAATACGGAAGCGTAGTGTTGCCACCTGGTGAAAAAAATTTGGGGGGCTTATGTAGTAATAACGTGATACGTATCACGTAATTACGTGATAAGTATAGATGTAACATGCATAGCCAGTTTTTCAGGAGAGGCGGTTCCTTTAAAGGGGACCACACATGCAAAATTCACTTTTTAATGTTTTTTTACTCAAATTTGGGTATTTACTTCATAAAGAAACAGTCCTAAGGCCAAAAAAATGCACCCAGTGGTTTATTTACTATAAGTAGATTTATTTATCTTAGATAGAAACGGGCCGATTGCACTTCCTGCGGTTTGTGACGTCACAAACCGCAGCCACAACCCACACCAAACCTGAGTCCAGCCCCTCACCTAGCAACCACTGGTGCGGCTCAACCCACTTCACTATAAAAGACGTCACGGTTGCCGAGCAGTTTAGGAACTGACCTGGCGGTCATTTATTTATTTATTCATTTATTTAGCCCCCGGGGGGGCTATGGGCTCAGCCCTGCTCCAGCCAGCAGCACATCTTGAGTAAAACCAGAATGTTTTATTACCTTGTTTGAATGAACTCTGTCTCGTTAAAACTGTGCAAACACACTCTCGCGGTTTGGACTTGTTTCTTATATGATGGAGGACTGCTCTTGCACAACTGTCAGTTTGGTCGAGCGGTTAAGACACTTGAGCGGCACGCAGGAGACTAGAGTTCGCGTCCTATCAACGGCATCGTTTTTTTTTTCCCTTTTTATTTAAAGCCTTTTGTTTCGGAGAAATCGGGGTGAAACTAGATATATACATCGACATAATAATACTTTATAATTGTTATTTTTACGTTTTAGTTCAATTTTTAGTGTAATATCGCTCCCAACGCGTAGCCGGCAGAAAACTGTGCACACACACACACACTTACTCGCGGGACAACAGTTTGTACCATCAAGCACCACTGATCGATATATTTTCAGATTAGCAACTTATTTATTTTAAGAATACCTTTCACTTCATCAAAATCTAATCAAAACTTCAGCGTTCTAAATGTAGGTGGTTGTGATTGTTTCTTATACGATGAAAGACTGCTTTTTGCATAACTGCCCGTTTGGTCTAGAGGTAGTGAACTGGACTCGTAATCAGAAGGACACGGGTTCGCTTCCCGGTCACGGCATCTTTTTTTTTTTTTTTTTTTCCGGAGAGATCGGGCTGCAGTTAGCTGCTGGCTTTTGAGGACAGTGTGGGTCCGGTCCGGTCAGAGGTTAGGTTGCCTCATATGGACAAATTAACTGGAAACACTCTTTGCGTTTGTCTGGATTGGATGTGCAGCCAGCCGTGGACCAAAGCGCTGCATGCAACTAGCAGGAGCTACGCGGGCTGTTTGTTACCGAAGGAGGAGGAAGAGCTCGGATTCGGGAGAGCATGATAAAAAAGAGCAGCTAATGGCGGCGCACACAAACAGCTTTCGGTAAGTTATTTTTTAAGCTAGCACTAACAGTAAGTCAAACGAGTAATAAAAAAAGGCTAATTTTAAAACAACAACAGATTTGAGATACTGGCAGTTACAGAGGGCGGAGACAGAGTGGCCAGAGTTTTGACGGGCGTGGACTTCAGAGCTCATTATCATAAACAGGTCGTTTAGAACGGAAGTTAGAAATGGCAGAATTAAAAAGGGTATAATTTATTATCTAAGAATTATTTTTTGTATTAAATTGAATGAACGGGGTCTGGATAGCACACAGACATACCATAAAAATTAAAAAAACCAATATGTGGTCCCCTTTAAATATAAAGTAGACCAGAAAATGTGCAACCTGCTTTGTGGCACAACTGTTAGCTCATCGGCTTTGAATCCAAATTTTGTCCGGGGGACCCTGGTTCGATCCTGACCTGGGTCAGCTTTTTTTACGTTTGTTTTTTACTTGATAAATAAAATAAAAAAAGAGTTTCTGTTAACCACAGGCATATTAAGTCTATGGTGTTAACCGGTTCGACATTAGCGGCGTCTCCACCTTCTCGTTTCAACAGAAGGGTATTCCGCTGTTTTGTGAGGTGTGGTTCCTTTAAATATAAAGTAGACCTAAAATTGTTCAACCTGCTCTGTGGCATAACTGTTAGCGCATCAGCTTTAGAATCCAAGTTTTGTCCGTGGGACCCTGGTTCGATCCTGACCTGGGTCAACTTTTTTTACGTTTGTTTTTTATTTGATAAATAAAATATAAAATGGTCCTGATTCTTTCTGCAATAAATCCACAATGCCCAATTCTGGAAAATGAAATTGGATTTATCAAAAAAAAAAAAGTAAAAAAAGCTGACCCAGGTCAGGATCGAACCAGGGTCCCCCGGACAAAATTTGGATTCAAAGCAGATGCGCTAACAGTTGTGCCACAGAGCAGGTTGCAAATTTTCTGGACTACTTTAGATTTAAAGGAACCGCCTCTCCTGAAATACTGGCTATGCATATTACATCTATACTTATCACGTAATTACGTGATGCGTATCACGTAATAACGTGATACGTATCACGTTATTACTACATAAGCCCCCAAAAAATTTTCACCAGGTGGCAGCACTACGCTTCCGTAGTTTTATGTACAGAAAGAAGTGGTAATATTATTAACCAAAAAACAGTAACAAATTGACAGAAAAAAATTTCATTGACAAAAAAGCTGAAGTTTAATTGACAGAAAGTTGCTGCAATTTAAATGATGTGAAAATATTTAAATTTTGCAAATGTAAATTTTTACTATTTTATTCATAGAAGAAAAAGTTACTTTTTTTAAAAATTGCGATGAAAATGCTGTTTTTAGACTTCATCCACGAGAAGTGAACTGCATTGTGGTCCTGAACTTGTCACAGTTTCCGGAGGATTAGAGAAGCTCAAAAATTAACCTATTTATATTAAAATGAAATTAAACGCTGACGTGGCAACCAGCGGCGGCCGCCACTAGAGGGCGCTAGGGGTGCCGCCCCTCTTTGGAACTGCAGCTCTTCACCATTTGAAGATTTAATTTTTTTTTATAAAAATGAAATAATAAAATAAAAATATTTTGAAATGTATGCATACTGTATATGTTTTTAGTTGTGTAGGATAAATATTTTATGAGTAATGAGTTGTTTGTTTCAAAAAAACGTTTTCTGATTGTGACGTACTTCCGGGTTCCCCGCTGGGCGCCGCTAATCGGCTTTTCCATTGAATCTAATTATAACTAACGCTAAGCGTATGCGCAGTTTATGTCCCATCTGTCCAAAATTATTGGACTGTACAGGTCGCATTTTCCCTCGCCCGGAGGCTTGGACTCGTCTCGCATCGCCGCGGTTCGCCGGTGTTTCCGGTTTGACTGCAGAGGAGCGGGGCCGAGTGGGGGACCATCTCTGTTTACACAGTCAAGCTGATCCTAGCGACGTTGAAACAGCAGTAATTATTAATGGTGCCTTTCTACACAGATAAGCAAGTAATATTAAGTGAGTTTAATGAATGCTAAGCGCACATTTTGAGCTGATTCATCTGTGTGCGTCACGTGGTGTCGTGTGTTGCGG
Organism: Garcialebias charrua; assembly: GCA_038048925.1. Classification (NCBI taxonomy): domain Eukaryota; kingdom Metazoa; phylum Chordata; class Actinopteri; order Cyprinodontiformes; family Rivulidae; genus Garcialebias; species Garcialebias charrua. The sequence continues at coordinate 50,608 of JBBPBX010002788.1, read as the reverse complement.
TCAGTCAGTAGCTAGCTACTAGCTGTGCTTATGTTGTGGTGTACTGTACTGTACATTATAAAAGTTGCTAGTTATAAACCCGAATGTGACCGGAAGACGACTCCCGTCTGTCCATCTTCAGCTTTGAACTGTTTTACTCCTCACAGAGTGTCTGTGTTAACTTACTTTTGTCTCGTTTCGTTTTGCAGCAATTGCAAATTTTCTGATGAATAAATCTGAATGAATAAATAAACTTTAGTTTAGTTAAACTTTAGTTTCATTATAAGTTGTGCTGTTGTTTCAAAGACACTCTAAACTTAAATAAACCATGTAGCAGAAAGATTAAACAGTTTGAAATTTTCATGTTACGAAACATTGACTATATAATTATTTGAATTTAATTTTAATATTGTAAAGATCACTGTGGATGGGATGCAATTGAAATAACCTGGATATTATTATTTATGTTGTATTAAGAAAGTTAAAATGTGATTACATACTTATGTGTACACAAAGCACTTCAAGCAATGTGGAAAATGCTAAAAAAAAATACATAATTAATGTGCCTTCTGTACTTTCTTTACAGAAAAAAATCCACACAACACCTTCATCTCTACACACCGGCAGTGATTATTTCCAATCTACCTGTGTAACAGACAGGTGGTGTACAGAAGAAGATCCAAGATGTCCAGCTTAACCTCATCAATAATGCAGCAGGTGACTTCCCATATCCCAAAAGTGAGTATTTTCACTCAGTCATCCGGGAGGGACTCGGAGTAGAGCCGCTGCTTCTCCACATCGAGAGGAGCCAGTTGAGGTGGCTCGGGCATCTGGTTAGGATGCCTCCTGGACGCCTCCCTGGTGAGGTGTTCCGGGCATGTCCCACCGGGAGGAGACCCAGAGGAAGACCCAGGATACGCTGGAGGGACTATGTTTCTCGGCTGGCCTGGGAACGCCTTGGGATTCCCCCAGAGGAGCTGCTCCAAGTGGCTGGGGAGAGGGAAGTCTGGGCCTCCCTACTTAGGCTGCTACCCCCGCGACCCGACCCCGGATAAGCGGAAGAAAATGGATGGATGGATGGATGGAGTATTTTCACTTGTGGTGTTTTACTATTTTTAACACTGTATTGATCTGGAGAATGAAAACAAAGTCTCTTGCAAGTTACTAGCTTATTAACATTGAAACATTTAAGGTACATTTATATGGTGAAATGTTATATATGCTAAGATAATAATAATAATAATAATTGTCTAATCTTGTCATCTGCGTATGTTTCCCATACACAGACGAAATTTGTCTCTGCATTTAACCCAACCACCTACCAGGTGGTGCAGTGAGCAGCCATAGAAGGCGCTCGGGGAGCTGGAGAAATAGGTGTGCACTCATAGACACCCCAAGGTGTGTAGTGGCCGGGACGCGAACCCGCGTCCTTCGGGTCCCAAGTCAAACGCCCTAACCACTACACCATCTTGATGCATTAGGAGTCAACTCAGGACCTTTAATATTAGGAATATTTAAGAGAACTGTCTGGTACTAAAAAAATACAGTAGATTGATTCTATTTATTTGCTCTCTCCACTGCACACCTGTAGAAGGAGATGAGGTCTGAACTTCTCAGACCAGCTCGTCTCAGCCGTCTGAGGATGTAGAATCTCTGATGACCTTTCTTGATCAGGCTGGTGGTGTTGTTGCTCCAGCTGAGGTTATTGTTCATGTGTACCGTACACCTAAGTACTTGTAGCTGGAGACCACTTCCACCGCAGATCCTCCTATGTTCAGTGGGGTGTGTGGGGTTTGTTTGTTCCTTCTGAAGTCCACAATCATCTCCTTTGTCTTCTTCATGTTGATGTGAAGGTTATTGTCCTTGCAGGACCCAGAGCCTCTTTATCATAAAGTGGAAGAAAAGACCCTTAGACCAGTCTGGTGGGTGACTAATTTAAAGAGACTGATATCGGATTTTAGGTCACTTCAGTTTCTTTAACAACAAACATGAACATGGCTGGCTGTGTGGACGAGTGGCTCGTCCTGTTCGGGTGGTCCTGGGGACTCTGGGCTCGGGGTCCTTCCTGGGGTCTTGGGCTTTGATCGCCCTTTCGTCTGTCTCGGGCTTTGGGGGGACAGATCTCTGATGCTTCACAATCGCTACTAAATGTTCTATTGGAGGAACCTTATTCACTTATGCATGCTCACAACCACACACAAATGGATGCAGGGATGTATATGTAGATATATGTAGATGGGTATATAAATGAATATAAATATATATGTATGTATACTGTATATATATTTGTAGGTATGGGTATGTTTATATATAGAAATCTAATGCAAGGTCATGAATATTATCAGTCTTTATGCTTGTATGTTTCGTTGCTGTGTTCTGTCATGTGCTTTGCAGGATTGTGGACGGAGGTTTGGTGTGTTTGCCTTGTGCTCTTTTTGTGGATAATTGTTGTTTTGTTGTCTCACTTTCTCTTTTCTTTCTTTCTCTCTATTAAAAAAAATACATATTGGAGTGAGAGGATGGCTATAAGGTGTGAAGGGAGGCCATCTATAAATGGAAGAAAAAAAAAAACATGAACATGGCTGGCTGTGAGGGGCAAACACATGACATATAGTAGCTAAAAGATAGATGCTTAAACTGCTAAGCTTCAGCAAAAAGGGAAAATATTGATGAGTAGCAAAACACTAGCTAAAGTAGCATTTTTTTTGCTGAAAGTATCAAAATGCTAGTTAAAAGTAGCAGAAAAGTAGCAGAACAGTAGCTAAAATCTCAACAAGATAAAAAAGAAAACAGATTTAAGAGAATAATGTTTAAGGGAAAGTTTCATATTTTGAAAGATATAAAACTAGCAACAAAAAAGTAAGCTGAAATTAGCACAAAATATGTAAAAAGAACAATAAAGTGGTCATAGTGTTATGATTTCAAAGGTTTACCCAGTTGGTAATGAGACCCAGAACGACACAAGACGAAGAGGTGCAAAAGTAACAGTGTTTATTATTTACAGTGCAAGTCTATATACTGTACACATGTACAGGGATCTTCTGGATTTCCTAGAAGATGAAACAAACTGTCAGAAAGGCTTGACCAGAAGGCTCTTTCAAGATGATTGATCTAGTTTTGTTTGTTATTTTACAGAGAAATCCTTAGTTCCTTGAGATGAATCCCAGAGGGCGAAATGAGGCAGGCAAGTGGTTGGAGGGCAAGACACGATGAGCAGAGAACTGAACCCAGGACCAAGATGGAAACGAGGACTGGAAACACAACAAAAAACAAGGTAAGTGTCTCTCAAAGTACTGTACTCAGAAACTGGCTAGAAGCATAAATACCATGAGTAGGCATCAATGCTCCAGCGAAGAGTACTTGACTGCAGCCTTAAGTATAGGTGGAGCTCATCAGGTGGATCACAGTAAAATAGATCATTTTTCTTCCCCATAAATCAGTTATTTAAAATCTAATCTGGAATCATTCCTCCTTGTTAGACTTCAGTTGACCTGTTTAAGTTGGGCCCAAATTTGTTATTATCTTTTGATTTATTTTTCATTGAAATTTAATTCTTTGTTAGTTTATTTTTGGAACTATTAAATTGAATTATTTGGTGGATTTTTGAACACCTTTGTCCTTATTTAAGTCTGGACCCTCACAATTCTATTTATATTATGAACTTGTATTACTAAAATAATTATAACAGAATATGATAGAAGTTGTCCAAAAATTGAAAAGTGGAAGCAGAACACTCCCATTCTCTTTTCACACTGATGCCTCAAACAAGGTGAAGATGAACCATGTTTTATTAATGATAGTTTTATACAAATGGATACACCTGATATATGCAAATAAAAACATGAACAAACTTACTTTACAGTATACAAACATAATTATGCATACTTCTACACATGCATAAAACATTTTTATGGCGACCCCTCATAAAAAAAACCACCAGCCGCCACTGGTGGCAACAATCCTACAAAATGTATGGAGGAACATGAGGAAGCTCAAGGAAACAATCACAAGGAGGAACGGATGGCATCTCAAAATATGATTTAATGCTCAACTTATTTCTGACAACAAGAGGAGGCTGATGAGAAGATGAGAACAGCTGGGCCAAATGGAACAGGGAGCAGGTGAAGTGGGTGTGGTCAGGTGAAGTGGGTGTGGCCGACCAGAGGAGCAGTGCTCTCAGAGGAGAACAGAGTGACTGGTGGCACGAGGAACACGGAGAAAGTTCAAATATAAATGCACAAGTGAACTAAAGAGAGGGACACACAGAGAGAAGACCAGAATCAAAGCAGCAAAGACGACAGCAGATCTGACAGTGACTCTGAGGCGTGTGGGGGCTCGTTTCACTACAACGTGCAGGATTTGATTAGAACCAATCAATCGTTTGGTTTATAACATAACACATAAAACATGTTTTTCTTTTGTTAGAGTTGCAACCTTTCTTTTCAGCCATCAGCATATTTATTGTGTGCCGCTTTGTCTTTTGTTCTTGTTGAAGAAACAGACATTTGTGCTTATTCTTGTAAAGAAATCTATAGGGCGTTTGTGTAATTAAACACTTACGAGGTCAGTTTACTGACTTACCTATAGTTTTAGATGTGCAGGTCTGAGCAGACTTTTATCTGCACAAACTTGCCACCAAGTTCACGGGGTCTCAACTTTTTCAGAATAAATCAATAAATCTGTGATGTGATTAGCCAGAAATGTAATTTCACAAGAGACTTCAACTTATGTTGGTCTACCAGAAAAATAGACCTTTTATTGAAACTATCACAAAATTACATTAAACATTTGTATCGATATTAGCTCTGATTTAATAACTACGTTGACAAGAATTCAAATTAAAACAAACAGACAGTTAGGATCTTAAACTGTTGGTACATTTACTTGACGGATTAATAGCTTATGAAAAATAAGAAATAGGAGGAGTTTAGGAGGAAGGAGAAAGGAAATGGTTGAATCTTATCTTGAGATGTGTAACCAGAGTGGTTCATCCTCTGTTTGGTTTCGGCTGGACATCCGTACCGTGATGAAACAACTTTTACCTTTGTGAAGATTTTCTTATCTCGACTCCAGTAAATTAGTCAAACCAGACGCGCATGCCTTGCTGCGTTTTACAGGCGACAAATCTCATCTTGCCACGGTCTCGTGAAGTCTGCGGAAGCCTCCCAGAGTAAAGGCCGAGATACAGTGAAGCAGACTCCGTATACGCGCGTATACGGACGTATACGCGCGTATACGGAGCGGCTGCTTCACTTCAGCTGACTCCAGCTCAGACGTTCTCCTTGTTGTAATATGAGCTGCTGCACACGAAGGGGACAACTGAGCACGCTGATTGGTCACTTTGACACGCCTACTGAGTTGATTGACAGCGCTCAGTCAGCTGCCTGAATGTGAAACCTAGTTGAAAGTGAAACCTTCAACATGAGCAGCTCGCTCAGACTTCTGCGGAACTTCTGATGCGCTGTTTCTACTATATATGTTATAAAAAGTTCTCTCAGAAATAAAAATAATAACAGGGAGCGCTTTTCCTGCAGCACACAGCCCACCAGGGGATATTAAAACATCGCGCACCAAGGTAGGACCTGAATTCATTCATTTCAATCATCGAGTGAACGGAGGAAGAAGCGGTTACTTGACTTTAGGCAAAAAAACAAAAGAAAAGGCCCGATCAGCGATAAAGAAGGGGAATTTATTTCATTTGTGTAACATACAAAACAGTCCGGCGCCGGGAAGTTTATGGTCAGACACCGCGTATCGCGCACGCGGATCGCGTATGCGTAGTAAAAAAATACCTTTGCGCGTACTTGCCCTGAGGGGCTACGCGGGGCTACGCTGCGTACGGGGCATACGTACGCTGCGTATTGGCGTATCGTGAGGACGCTCGAGTGTATCTCGCCCTTAATGTTATCAGCTCCGGTTTGGTTTCAAGATAACTTCCAGGAAAAGTGTTCACAGCTTGGAGCTGTGACCCTCAGATGGCTAACAGCTGACGTGCTGTAAGCCTCGCTGAAGACGTGGGCCTTTGACTGATGGCCGGGACGTACAACAGCTTGGAGAAAGACGTCTATGCATCTTTCATTCTCCCAGGGAACTCACACATCACTACATTTTCATAATTTTATTAAAGTTTCTAGCAGCTCTGCTGTAACAACTATTGATAAGTGCATCTAGAAGGAACAAACACACCTATACCCACTTGAACACAGGAGGATCTGTGGTGGAAGTGGTCTCCAGCTACCGGTACAAGTACTTGGGGGGTACATTTGAATGATAATCTCAGCTGGAGCAACAACACCACCAGCCTGATCAAGAAAGATCATCAGAGACTCTACTTCCTCAGACGGCTGAGACGAGCTGGTCTGAGAAGCTCAGTCCTCACCTCCTTCTACAGGTGTGCAGTGGAGAGCATCCTGTGCTCCAGCATCAACGTGTGGCATGGAGGCTGCACAGCTGCAGAAAGAAAAGCTCTGCAGAGAGTGGTGAAGGCTGCACAGAAGATGTTGGAGTCAGTCTCCCCACCATCACAGACATTTACACCTCCAGATGCAGGAAGAGGGCCACCTGCATCATGAAAGACCTCACTCACCCAGCACACACACTTTTTGCCCCACTCCCCCCAGGAAGGAGGTTGAGGAGCATCAAGTGTAGAACTAGACTGAGGAACAGCTTCTACCCTGAGGCTGTTAGACTCATGAATATCTAACCAGAATAATCACTGTGAAAAAAATCACATGTTGCTGCTGATCTGTTTCATGTTGTTGCTGATCTGTTTCAAGTTGCTGCTGATCTGAATAGAATAGAATATATCTTTATTGACATTGCCATTGCACCAGGGCACAATACAACATGATTGATTACGCCCATCCGTCTTAAGATGGGACGAGTGCACGAAGCCGCAGCAGTTAAACTGCGCCGCCACCATCTTAGATATGAAAAAGGGAGATAACATGAGGATAAGTTGTGGTATTACAAAAAAGATCTTTCACATCTTGCCTGTTTAGACACCATATGAGAAATCAAAAAAACTCTACCAGAAAGCATATTTAGGACAAATCACATATGCATTTTGAGGTCGAGGCAGTGAGATTCTGTCCATGAGCCATTTTCAGATAGCAAACAGTTCTGAAGATGTTCCCAGCCGGCCTCCGATAACGCTCACAGAAAGTTCTCGGGGGGGGTGGGAGCGATAGTTAGGTGCAGCTGGTGTCCTCAGTAACACGTCTCAGGAGAAATTTGATATCCAGCCTTTCCAAGGCTGTTTTGGGAAGTCAGATAGAGATAACATAAATATTTTTCACTTCAGGTACACAGTGTAATTTCTGCAGCCTTGAGTCCTGCTGGACGACTCTGATCCAAATATGATCCAATTCGGGAACTTTTCACTGATCCAAGCTATGACCCCTCCTCCAGATGTTGACCAGTACAGCGTCCAAGAGTCCCAAGCCCTACGGGTGGTCTGGTCCACCTTCCGGTTTAGCTCGTAAAACAGCTGATTTGTGGAGGTCACGGCGCGGATCAGACTTACACTTTGACTCGGGAGCTTCGACATGAATCACTGCTGAGGTCTTCCTCATTTTCTGATAGGCCAGTGCTCCACAAACGCCAAAAAGCGAAACGCCTGCTATCATAAATCCAATTATATCCAAATCCTCCACGTCTTCCACAGAGAGCATGAGAGACACGTCACCTTCCATTCGCCCCAGGAATCCATGACGTATCCTCCCCGGTGAGTCTGCGGGGGACAGACCAGATCACCGTGCCTTGCCTTTTTGTAGAAAAAAAGATTGTCAATAGAATTGATCGCCCATGAAACCCAATCCATCTCAATTTGCGTTCGAGAGGTGCTTTCCTGAGGAGCTGCAGACAAGACAAGAAGCCGCGCAGGGTGGGGAAGGTCGGGGAGGGAAGGAGCAAAAGGGAAAAGATGTTGCCTCGTCCAGTGCCGGAACTGTTTCATGTTGCTGTGTTCATTCGTGCTCATCTGCTCACACAAATTCATGTTCGTGCTGCTGTTCGATGTAATGTTTTTATGCTATTAGTGCTTAGTGTATTTTTAGTTGATGTTTTTCTTAGTTCATGTCTTAGATATATTACTGTTTTTCTTTTAAATGTTATTGTTGGATGTAACGTGGACCCTGTGTACATAATTTCGTTCCATCACATGTACCACATGTAGTGTGCATGAAAATAAAGAAACTCTGACTTTAAAACTAAAAGCTGCACCAGAATGAAAGCCACAATTACTTTTAAGTAATAACTAAATAAACGTGTTAGTCCCACTGGCTTTTATGTAGATCTATAACCAAGCCCAGATTTTCGCAGGGGCTTCCCTGGGCTTCAGCCCGGGGCCCCGGCACTTTTGGGGGCCCTACCCCCGAAGGAAGTTTTTTTAGTTTTTTTAGTTTTGTGAACGGATAGTGTCTGAACTCAGTCTGCTACTGTTGGAGTTCAGTCAGAACTCTACGTGCTATACGTGCTTGAGAGAGCTGTGTCTGGAGAGGAGCAGAGGGAGGAGGGAAGCCCGCGCGCTTGGTCCCCCTCCCACTGCCGCGGCTGGGGGGGGAGGGGGTTGCGCAGGTGCGGCAGGTCCCGCTGCCGCTGCGGGGGAGGGGGGTGCGCGGCTGCGGCCGGTCCCCCACCCGCCGCTGGTGATAAGGAAGAGAAAGCGGAGGTGGAGGTGCATGGAGAAATAAAAGGTGCAGGAAAGAAAAGTGAGAGGAGCTGGTGTAGAGGGAGCAGCCATACAGGGGCGGCTAGAGGAGATGGAGCTGGGGGCCCCAACCAGAAACGAGGGAAGAGAAAAAATGCTGAAGTGGCTGCACGGGCCAGCAAAATGTGTGCAGAGATGATGCACAGTGACAGTGAGGCTGGTGCTCTGAGTTCAGTGAAGCCTCTGTGTCACAGGCTGACTGAGCCTCGTTATCCTGTGGAAACTTTACTGTCTTCCCTCAAACAGGCAAAAGGACTGAGAGGAGTTAAAGTTGAAAGTCACTTTCCAAACTTGAGAACTTATGACTCAGCCAGACATTACATAAGGCACAAAACAGAATCTGGGTTCACTGACCAAGAAATTTTCAGATTAAAGAAAATAATGAGCAAAGTCAGAAAACAATTCTGAACAAATGATGAACACCAGCATTTTAATTTTGTACCCATAACCTCTCACTCAACATGGATTCTTTTAAAATAACATCTTTAAGCTAGAGAGGCTGTGAAGCGCGCACTGGTTTACCAAACCATTAAGTATAAAAGCATTGACGTTCTGCTTTTACAAGAGACACATGATGCATCAAATGAGACAGTGGCGCAGGGAAGTTTGTGTTGAAGTCCTGGCAACAATAGCTATTCAGTGATTTTATTTTGTGATGGAAGCATTATATTCTAGTTTCAAACCCTAACATGTGGTTTTGTATTTAACCAGTTCAGGGTTGTTTGTAGTTTGTGACAACTGGCATATTAAAGTTATATATATATATATAAAAAAAAAAAAATATATATATATATATATATATACATATATATATATATACACCTAACCCCCGATTTACGAACGACTTCGGGACCTAAGAACGGTTCGCAGCTCGATTCTGCCGTAGCTAGGGGGTGAAAATAGCGTCCCGTTCGTAGGTCCTTATTCCGTTCGTAGGCCGCGGAAATACCGCTAACGAGCGCCGCGCACACATTTAAGCATGTACAGTAGTGTACTGTAATGTTAAACATTGCTATTCACATTTACAGAATAAATAAAAATATAATTTCTTACTTTGAGATGGTCAAAGCCGACATCTTAGGTTGCCATGCGTTGATTGTTGTCGGGTCGAGCAGCGCGGCGTCCGGCGAGCTAACCACGGCAGCTGCTCAAGGCCTGGGTTAGCTTCTGCTAGACAGGCATGAGCTGGTGTTGGAGCGGCGGTACGGCGCGATCGGCGATCAATCTGCAGCTGCTGCTCCAGCCTGAGACGTCCACAGAGCTCACAGAGCGATTCCAGCTAGTAATTAATCCATATGATGCCATCCTGGTCACCAGTCTTCAAAGGCCGGCTCCCGGCAGCTCCGGCAGCTAACCTAAAATGGCGTCCGGTGTTCTACATTAATTTGTGACCGGAGAACCCCGTGACTGAACCTAAAATGGTGTCCGGTGTTCTACAGTAATTTGTGACCGTGTAAACTGAAGACCTACTTTTTGCTGCCCAAGATTGCGCAATCATGACAAAAATTATCAGAAATGATCATTTTTATAATAATTATTATTTATAAAGCCTTTAAAACAACCACAGCTGCAACAAAGTGATGTACACATGAAATTAAGAACATTTAAACAAAAACAAACAAACAAAAAAAAATTCTTTTTTATTTTTTATTTTTTTAATACAGTAATTTCATATTTTTATTAAATATGATACGTTCGTAGGTCCAGGCCGCCGTAGGTCGATGGAGTCGTAGGTAGGGGGTCACCTGTATACATATACAGTATATGTGTGTGTGTATATACCGGTATATATATGGGCCCCCATGTTGACTCAAGCCCAGGGGCCCCCATCCTCCTAAATCCGGCCCTGTCTATAACTAAACAGATCTGTCAGGTCTCGAAGAACTTCTTCACAGTTTCTCCTTATAGATGAACATTATTATTATTTTCAGAAGGCTGAAACATTTTTGAATGAATGTAGTTCAATAAATGATCAGATATGAAAAATAAATGACATATTTTATATTGATTGGTGTGTCTGTTTGTCTAGTTAGCCTGTGTTGTTAGCAGTCCTGAGGTTTTTAATGTTAAAGTACTTTAAGAGACAAGAAACTCCATAAATTAGAATTTTCCAACAAAGCAACACTCACAGTGTGACATTCATGAGTCAAAATGTGATTACTGTAATAAAACTCCTAAAAGTTTACACAGAAAGGAAGGTTTTACTTTTATATAACAGTTATATTATAAGGGTTATTTTAAACATTATAGCACAGGTTGTCCTTTGTACAGATCAAAATAACTTTAAATTACTTTTTAAATTAATTTTATTTTTTGAATGTCCAGAGGACCAGACTTAGCTTTTTTAGATTTTTCTACCTGGATTATTGAGCATGCATCAGAGAACTTTAAATTACATTTATATTCCCAGACTGATAGATTTATACTTTAATTTTTTTTTCATTTCACTCGAATGGATTATATTTTAAAGATTTCAGCCCCTTTAGTGGTTAAATACAATTAATTTTTCATATTTCATCATTTATTGGTCTACATTTATCACAGTACAGTTACCTCAGTAGATAACCAAACCCTCGTTTGTTTACTACTATTTGTTTTAGAATCTAAATTTGCAGATATTTATGTTGATGCACAAACACTTGAGTTTTAGAAACATTGCTTATTTTTGACCCAGTCATGTGAGGACATTTTTAGGGGAAATAAAAACTAGATTGTTTTTTCAAACGACTGAGGCCAGTTTGCATACACATAGTGGCCATCTTGGCTTTAATGTGGCCACCCAGCTGTGGAAAGTGACCAGTTTTACAGATAGATGCAGCCACACACCAACCAGGAAGTCAGGACTTCACTTGTTTTTCAAGTCATCATGCGCACTACGTGTACGGACAAATCCAGTTCCCCCTCTTCACCCTGCGATGGGGACAGTAACCATGTAACAGCAGTCTTGGTGTAAACGTTCATTTTAAAGCAGCTGTATTAAGATGGCAGCGATCAGGGGCGATTCTAGAATCTGCCCTTTGAGGGGTGCTTAGCCCCCAGCGCTGACAGTGACTCTTAGCTTGAACAACACAATGCCATTGGCTGTAATAAGGTGAGGACTCACTGGTGGTGGTGGGAGGGGTGTCTGGGGGGGTCCTCCCCCAGACAATTTTGAATACAGTGGATGCCATTTCCTGCATTCTGGTGTATTTTAACAGGTTGTTTAACATCTAGTTTTACCTACACAAGTAAAGACTTGATTGAATAATTATTTTAGAGTTTTTGGCACAACAAGAAGTAGCCTGACCAACAGCTCTCCTCGTGTGTGTATAGAGCATGCTCCACTTCTCTCATAACCCCCACCTCCGGTCGACAATTTGCTAGCTAAGATGCTACAGATGCAAC
>JBBPBX010002788.1:23782-37602 GCA_038048925.1 Garcialebias charrua | reverse complement strand
CACACACTCTTTATTCCTCTTCATACTTTGCTTGAACAACCTGGGTATTTTATTATCATCACCTCAGGCCGAAGGTCGGTAGTAGCTGAGAGCAATCCCCAACACATTATCTGAGCCTTTATTTAAATTAATGTTTTATGATTGTTTGACAAAGGTGAAGAAGCCAAGCTGACATGAAGCAGTCCAGCTGTTTCAATGAAACTAATAAAGAAGTTCAAAGTGGGATGAGGGCAGCATTGTTGGAATCCTGGCAAAAACCAATGCAGATTTGTTCCTGTCTTTAATTTTATACATCTACCTTATAATGTTTTGCTAGTTTTTTTGATACTTTGTTAAAAAAGAAAAAAATGTATTTCTCTCTTTTGTTTTTTTCTCTCTTTTGTTTTCTATTGTTTATTGTTTAAGGAAATTCTACCATTGCTGTTCATCGTTCTTTAGTTTTAAATGAGCCCATGACGCTCAATAAGATTTACCTGACTAAATAAAGGTTGAATGAATTGTGTAATACATGTAATACAGGATTATATCAGTTCTTATTTACAGTATTTTCCGGTCTATAAATGGTAAATGGAGCTTACTTATATAGCGCTTTCTAGCCCCCTGTGAGGGGCCCCAAAGCGCTTCACAATACCAGCCATCCACCCATTCATACATTCATACACCGGTAGCGGTAGACTGCCATGCAAGGCGCCATCCAGTCCTACTGGGAGCAACTCGGGGTTAAGTGTCTTGCCCAGGGACACAACGAGGTATGCAGTGACCGGGGATCGAACCCGGAACCTTCCGGTCCTGAGCCAGCTGCTCTGCCTCTACACCATCTCAGCCCCGGTATAAGTTGCACCTTTTTACCTAATTTGCATGCTCTGCGACTAATAGAGAGGTGAGACTTGTTTATGGCTTCCCCCCCCATATTTTTAGACCAATCTTTGGCTCAGATATGACCCTTTTTCATTTTTGGCAAAAAAAATGGTGCAGTACCACTTTTGTCCGCTAGGGTGCACCAACCGTTCCCACCTCATGTGTCCGACGGCAGCCTCCTCTGGTTGGACACAGTCTGTCGCTGCCCGGCCTCCTGCTCTGGAGGTATGAACTACGAAACCACAGGACAGATTTTGTTGAAACTTACAGAAAGTAATTACTAGGTGAACATTTACAAACTGTTAGCTGTAGGAGATTTTTTAGCTAAAATTCGATTTATTTATAATTTATTTTCGCAGCGCACGCGGCGGTTTGGAAGAAGACAAAGCGAAACAATTTAAATTCAGCAGATTTGACCATTTCATGAATTTATTAAGGAACGGTTAAGCTCAGGAACCCTTGTGCTATAATGTCAGCTAAGAAATATATATTTTTAAGCGTTTAATTAGCTAAATTTTAAAGAAATAAAGCCGTCCACCTGCATTGGACGGCTTTATAAATATAAAGAATTCTTTCTTAAATTGCCCCCCATCCCGAAGCAAAGAGGGGAATTGGAAATACCCTCCGTTCCTCCGTGCATGTTGCACGTGCATAACTTTATGAACAAACGAGGGCTTTGATTTTGGTGTGTGGCTGATAATTGTAATTCTAATTGTAACTGTTATTCTAATTGTAATTATAATAATTACAATATAATTATTATATGGAATAATATGTGGGCATTATAGTAATTATAATTTTATTACTAATAGTAATTCAAAAATTCAAAATGGCCACCACTGTATAAACTGAGCACCCCTATAATTGGAGGAAACTATTCTTTCTAGTTAGTTTCCTCAAATGATTAGGGTAACTAAATATTTATCTATGGTGGCCAAGGCCACCGTTGGACACCCCTTGGCTCCTCCACTGCACCTGGTGGATAAAATTGCCCCCTCCACTCACAGGATATGTCACTCTGAGGTGCCTTGGATATAAAATTAAAACTAACTAAGAAAACTACCTCTGTTCTTCTCTGCAGTGTAACTTCCAAAAACATCTAGGTTCACTTCATTCTGTTCAGTTCCAGTGCAGAAAAACACTCATCTCCAGAACTACAAACATCCACTGTCCAAACCCCTCAGCGATGGGGAACATCCATGCACCGCTTGTTTATTCTGTTTTTGTGGCGATAACAAGAAGCGTCTCGGCTGTGCCTGGTTGACCCTGCTGGACCTGACCTCAGTGCAGCTTCATGTTCCAGAACAGCACACGGGTCAGTTCTGGTCCAGAACACCTCAGGGTTCCATTTCAGGCCTCCTCAGGATGAGTTATAATAATAATAATAATTAATTTAATTAATAACGCACTTTTCATTAATGAAAATCTCAAAGTGCTACAAAGTGCACGGAATTTAAACGTCAATAAAACAAGTAAAATCAATAACAGTATCAACTAAGATCAAAAGTAGAATCATGAGGAGGTAGAGTATGCTCGGTTGAAAAGAAAGGTCTTCAAGCCGCTCTTAAAGTCAACCACAGACTGTGGGGCTCTCAGACAGTCAGGAAGAGAGTTCCACAGGCGGGGGGCAGCCACACTGAAAGCCCGGTCTCCCATGGTCCTTAATTTGGTTCTCGGAATGTGAAGGAGATTACTGTTCTGTGACCGCAGCGACCGGGTGGATGAGTATGGAATAAGAATATCCTTCAGATAATCTGGTGAAGTTCCGTGTAAGCATTGATGTGTAATGAGAGCAGTTTTGTACTGAATTCTGTAGGTGACAGGAAGCCAATGGAGGTTATGGAGAATGGGCGTAATATGTTCAAATTTACGAACTCTCAACAAAATCCTGCTGCACTGTTGAATATATTGAAGCTTCTGAAAGTTTTTGCCAGGGATTCCAATAAACAGGGAGTTGCAGTAGTCGAGCCTGGAGGAGACAAAAGCATGGACGAGCTTCTCAGCATCGGAAAAAGCTAGGGATGGGCAAAGTCTGGAGATGTTTCGAAGATGGAAGAAACAAGTTTTAAACAGAAGCTTAATGTGATTTTCAAATGTAAGATGAGAGTCCATTTTTATTCCAAGATTAGTAACAGAGGTGGAGAGGGGGATGTCTTGTCCAGAAAAGGAAATTGTTGTTATAGGAGATGTTTGTACCTGGTGAGGGGTGCCAATCAGTATGGCCTCAGTCTTGGAGCAGTTTAATTGAAGAAAGTTCTGATTCATCCATGCCCTAATTGCCTCCAGGCAGGCAGAGAGGGCAGTGAGTGAAGATGGAGATGACAAGGTGGAAGATGAGGATGCTCCAGTCCTGATGTAAAGCTGTGTATCGTCGGCATAACAGTGAAAAGAAATGTTGAACTGATTAATAATTTGACCTAAAGGCAGCATGTAAAGGGAAAACAGCAGGGGCCCCAGAACTGACCCCTGAGGGACACCACAGGAGACACAGACTGTCTGGGACGTGGCGTTGCCAAGACTAACACATTCCAGCCTATTGGAGAGGAAAGATTTGAACCAGTCCAGGACTGTGTCGCAGAGACCGACCTCCACATGAAGACGGTGAAGGAGGATACTATGGTCCACATTGTGGGATTAAACAGATGAGTTACTGTGGAGAAGAGCTGTTTAGAGTTTCCAGGGCAGGTGTTGATGATGTTGGAATCATATTTGGAGCGTGCTTCTTTAAGAGAATAGGCGTACGCTTTCTGATGTTCTTTGTATGCCTGCTTATAATAATAATAATAATAATAATGTCTATGTCTCTCATCTGTGTATGTTTCCCATACACAGATGAAATTCGTCTCTGCATTTAACCCAACCACCACCAGGTGGTCCAGTGAGCAGCCAGAAAGCGCCCGGGGAGCTGGAGAATTAAGTGTGCACTCATAGACACCCCAAGGTGTGTAGTGGCCGGGGCGCGAACCCGCGTCCTTCGGGTCCCAAGTCAAAAGCCCTGCCACTACACCATCTTGGCTCCATGCACAGAGAGACCAGATGGTTTTACACGTCTCTCAATAGCACGGCCAGTTGCCTTCATCCTGCGCAGCTCATCAGTGTACCAGGGGGCTGAACGGGAGAAAGACACCAGTCTTGTCTTCAAGGGGGCGTGTAGGTCCAGGAGCTCCTGGAGAGATTGGTTGTAATAATCCACAGAGTCATCTGCAGAAGGATGATTGACAGCGCTCAGTTATCAGGACGACCCAGACAAAACTCGTCAGGAGAACCTGTCCCCTTTAAAGACCTCATACCACCACACATCTAAAGATGTGACCTCCACCAGCCGACGCTTCTGGGAACACATGTAGAACTCCGTTTGAGGGAAACAGGATTAAGACACAAGTTTGGAGAGAAAAAGCAGGAACAGATAAGAAATGTGTCAATAAACGTGGAGGACGCTGACTTGGCCTCAGGTGGGCGTTTATCTGTAGGCTGATCTGCACAGCTTATATAATTCTTCTTTTTTTATTTCTGTTTCAATAAGTGAAGAAAATGTGACCCAGAGGCTGAAAGCAGGAAGAGGAGGAGGCAGTGCTGTACCGTTTGTTTCCTTGCATCAACTCTAGAACCTACTATGGCTAAGTTTAGTCTCTGGGTGTGAAAATATAACCACTGTGACTCCCAAAATTAATTAATTTTATTATAAATTGTCTATAAAATCTGTAGGTCTGCAGGTGTGCAGCAGCACTGGATGTTTTATTTTTTATTTTCAAACTTCCTGCTTTAATCTTCTTTTAGATGTTTTTTCTCTGATTCTTGTTCATGACAGATTTATTTTAAAGAGAACCACATTATGAATCAGCTTAGTTTTTAATCTCACCCAGAAACCATTAAAAAGCAGCTCAAATGTCTCTAATCTGCCGCTCAGAACAGAAACTTATTTATAGATGTAACCCTTCCATCTGCTGCTTCCTGTCTTCACAAACCAAACCTTGCATGCTCACACAGTCAAACATGTTCAAATAATATGCTGGTGA
The DNA here is from genome assembly GCA_038048925.1 of Garcialebias charrua. Classification (NCBI taxonomy): domain Eukaryota; kingdom Metazoa; phylum Chordata; class Actinopteri; order Cyprinodontiformes; family Rivulidae; genus Garcialebias; species Garcialebias charrua. Next base: position 32,728 of record JBBPBX010002788.1, on the reverse strand, counting down.
AGATTCTCAGTCGTCCAGGACATGATCAAATCAAAAAAGGCGTTCAATACAGGATCAACTGGACTTTATTTGTTACAGAAGACGTTTCGCTTCCCATCCGGGGAGCTTTATCAATTCAATGAGCAGACTGTGTGCTCATGGAGTTACAACAGTCTTAGATGTCACGCACCAACCTATGTAAATTGAAAGCTGAGATAACACATACATGTAAATTGACGAATCACACCAGTAGGGGTTTCTTAAGGAGGGGTTTGAGGTTGTTGGGGTGTGAGGTGTGATTTTCAATTTACATACAGTTGTGTGTCTTCTGTCAAAGACCTTAAGAAACCCCTACTGTTAAGGTGTGATTCGTCAATTTACGTGTATGTGTTATCTCAGCTTTCAATTTACATAGGTTGGTGCGTGACATCTAAGACTGTTGTAACTCCACGCGCACACAGTCTGCTCACTGAATGGATAAAGCTCCCCGGATGGGAAGTGAAACATCTTCTGTAACAAATAAAGTCCAGTTGTTCTTGTATTGAATGCCTTTTTTGATGTTCAAATAATAAAAGACCAGCATTCCTTGGATCAATGCACATCACACGCAAACAAAAATGTAACAAAGATCTATCCTAGGAATGATTCTCATACATTATTTTAGGTCAATATGTGTAAAAGTGACAAAATTACATTCATTTTTGTGCTTTTAGTCTGACTCTAAACTTTGTTCAGTTCTAAATGTGCATCCAGAGATTATTTTCTGGAAGTTTTATTAAAATATGTCTAGAGATTCACGAGATATTTTGTTAACAGACGTTAAACATCACAGTTCCCTGCTGTGAGAATCATCACGGTTCGTAGACCTTTACATCAACATGTATGTGCAATAACAATACATCAATTCTGGTTAAATATTCCAGTCATCATAAGTTGTTGAAACATGAGCGTGTTGGAGAGTCTCTCTCCTTTAGGAGTAATTAGACCTCCATGAAGTGCTCACTGTACGTTTGACACTTCAGAAGGTTGAGATGTTTTTATTCCTCCCAGCTTCAGCTGCTGAAGGCGACCGACCAGTCTGAGGTCACCACATGAACACAGCAGACTGCAGACTGAAGGACAACACTGCCTCCTGTTGGCACAATCTGGAAGTTCACCCTCCTTAAAACTTAGTTCATGCTCCTCAAATCAACCACCATAACATTTAACAACTTAAAATCAAAGAAAATAACAGTTTAAAAATACTACTTTTTAATATGTATTTCCATAATAAACTAGTCAATCTTATAGAGCTATAGAGTTCATAGAGTCTGAAATAAAAAATCACATTGAAATGTTTTTTTTTTTTGTATTTTAATCCGTTAAGAGAATTTAGTAAAAACAAAACAAAAAAAACTCCAAATTTCAGTTTTTCTTTCTTTATCAACAAAATGTTTATTTTATGTCAGTTTGGAAAGTGAGACATTTTTCCTAATAAGTATGCTCAATTTATTTTTATTTTTATTATTATTCCAGGTTGGGGTGACATGGTGGCTCAGTTGGTAGAGCTGCTGCCTCTCAGTGAGAAGGTCACCCATTCAAATCTCGGCCCACAGCCTTTCTGGGTGCAGTTTGCATGTTCTCTCCGTGCATGTGTGGATTTTCTCTGAGTAATCCAGTTTCCTCCCACAGACCAAAAACATGCATGTTAGACTGACTGCTAACTCTAAATTGTCCCTAGGTGAGAGAGAGACAATGAATAGTTGTTTGTCTCTATGTGTCTCTGTGATGGACTGGAAACCTGTCCATGGTGTCCCCCGCCTCTTGCACAGTGACTGCTGGACAAGGGCACCAGCGACCCCCGCAACCTGAAAAGGAAGAAGCAATTAAAAGATGGATGGATAGATGGATGGATGGATGGGATTCCAGTTTGAAGTTTTGTGAAGACCCTCCAGATCACTGGACCCGTTAGATCAGGTGAATATGAGGCCTTGTTCTTGGTCAAATTTACTCCTGTCTCACTTACAACAATGTCTGATTTTAAAAAATTTTTTATTTATTTTTATTATTTGTGTTTGTTTGTTTTGCTTGTACTGACCTGGATATGAGAGGGAGCTACAGGAGCATGGTGTACCTGCTAATGACATCCTGTTGTCAGCTGCTGTCAGCCGTAGAGCGTCTGATTCTGCAGCCTGCATGCATCTGAAGCAGCTTTTTAATATTTACTTGTGCACAGTACAAGAGATTTTGCTCTTTACATCCAAACTAAAACAGTTTTGTCAGACAAGGTGAGAGACAGGACTCCACAGACACTCTGGTGGAGAGAAGGTTGGACTTCTAGCGTAAAATGAAGTGGCAGTGATTTTTACAGAGGCTCTCATATGTAAAAGCAAAGCACAACTGAGTGGGCAAATGTAAAAATCTAAACTTATTAGTTATTAGTGGAGGAGTTGCTCTGTTTGTCAATAGTGAAATAAAATGTAGATTGTATAGTGAAATGTCTTTAGTTGTTGAAAATACAATGGAAATTATAACAATAGAAATAATAAACAAGAATATTCATTCATTTCATTCAACCTTTATTTATACAGGCTAGCCTCGTTGAGCCACGGGGACTCGTTTACAAGAGGGACCTGTCTCACTCACACCCAGGGTCAATTTAGAGTTAGCAATCAGACTAACATGCATGTTTTTGGACTGTGGGAGGAAACCGGAGCACCCGGAGAAAACCCACGCATGCACGGAGAGAACATGCAAACTCCACCCAGAAAGGCCCCCGGACCGGGATTTGAACCGGGGACCTGCTCTCTGAGAGGCAGCAGCTCTACCAGTTGTGCCACCGTGCTGCCAATAGCAAAAATATAATAGTAAGTTGTGTATATCGTTCACCTGGATCAAGAATAGAGTTATTCACAGATACAATTATGGAATTACTAGAAAAGAGTTCTCACAAAAAAGTTTTTTTTGTGTGGAGATTTTAATATTGATTTAGGAAATAATAGTTATTCATCTAACATAGGTACATTTATGGATTCAATGTGTAGTTTGAGTTTTTTTCCGTTGATATCAAATCCAACAAGAATTACAAATCATAACGCTACAATAATTGATAATTTTTTCACAAATATCACCGATGTGATGGGTGGTATTTGGATGTCTGATTTAACTGATCATTTGCTAATTTTCACAATTTACAAAAATGATGAAATTTTAACAAAAACAATTAAAAGAAGTAATAAAATAATTAACACGTCAAAGAAAGCATTAGACAAAATAAAGGATGATTTAGATAAACAAAACTGGGAAGTTGTGTATGTGGATGATGTGAACAAATCATATGATAAGTTTATAAATATTCTAGAAATTCTGTATGAAAAAATTGTGTGCAAAAAATACTGTTGATCAACCATGGATGACGAAAGGACTGTTAAATGCATGTAAAAAGAAGAACTATCTATACTCATCTTTTTTGAAATCAGAACATCCTCAAATAGTGTCCCTATTGAGTTTGGCAATTCCTACAAATATTTGTGTATCCTGGTCGACTTGCATCTCTCTCCACTTGGAAACCCTAGTAATGAAACTGAAAGTTAAACTGGGTTTATAATGCTGTTATTGCTAGTATCACTCAGCCTTCTGTGAATAGCAAACAAACATCAGGCTGCTAACGATCCATCGTCAGGCTGATGGTCCTCCTTGATCATGTGAGCAGCTGGTTTTGGCTGTCATCAGCCAACTGGTTGATCCACTGTGAGAGGGTGCCATTTATAAGACTGAGCTGAATACACTCTGATGCATGCTCAATAATCCAGGTAGAAAAATCTAAAAAAGCTAAGTCTGGTCTTCTGGATATTCAAAAAATACAAAAAAAAAAAAACAAAGCAAAAAAATTGTAGAAACGTTTCGTCTTTCATCCGAAAGACTTCCTCAGTCTGAGGTGCTGTGTTCAGCTTAGTCTTATAAATAGCACCCTCTCACAGTAGGGCTAGGCCATATCATATCGTTACCGGTAATACCGGTATAAAAAGCTTGCCCGGGCAAAAAAGTTATATCATGATATGCTAATTTCATGACGTAATACGTCAGGGCGCCTTGCCCCTTAACACCCGAGCGCTTTAAACAACTGCGCACCTCCCCTCCAACAGTCTGTACTGGTGTAAAACGCGAATTAGTTACTGCTAAAATGTTAAAAACAACGTGCGCGCGTCTCAGCTTCTCTCCCCCTGCTCTGCAGGCACAGACAGCTCAAATGTCCCCCCCCCGCTCCGCTCTGAGCAGCCGCGGTGCTGCGTGTCTTTCGCTGCGTGTCCCCGCTGTAAACTGTGTTACAAACACGCGCGGCTCCACAGTCACTCCATCAGAGACAGATCAGTTAAAAAAATGAATCAGAGGAATGACACGTTCCTGCATGAACAGATGAAGCTGAAACATGAACAAGTTTCAGGGTCAGCTGATCAACTTGTAGAAGTTACAGCTCATTTAAAGGCAACATATAATTTGTTGTATGTTTCATTTATGCTCAAAAAATCTTAAGCTTCATTTTATTTAGGCTAGTTGTTTTAGGAAACTACACCTGCACTTTAAAAATGATCTGTTATTTAGATTGAAAAAGTCTGCACAAAATATAGATTAAAAAACCACCACAAAAACTAAAGTGCAGTTGTGGTTTTACTTGGAGACTAGATACTTTACTAAATAAAGTAATTTCAGCAAAATTGCCCCTTGTTGTTTTTTAAAAAATTATATAATACTGCAAAGCAACATGTTAAGTTAATTTTGTCAAATAAATGCATTTGATTATATTTTTTTGGGTTATATCATGAAATTTATCGTTATCGTGATAATACTCTGAAATATCACAATATAATTTTTGAGCCATATTGCCCACCCCTATCTCACAGTGTTACACAACCAGTTGGCTGATGACAGCCGAAACCAGCTGCTCACATGATCAAGGAGGTCTCAGTTTCTGATAGAGAATATTTGCAAACTGAGGTGTACCGCAAACCCACCCACACAGACCAGTATTTACAGTTTGACTCCCATCACCCTCTGGAGCACAAGTTAGGAGTCATCAGGACTCTGTATCACAGAGCAGACAGCGTCCCCACTAACTCAGCAGCCAGACAGAAGGAGAAATCACACACAAAACAGGCTCTAGAGAAATGTGGATATCCTAACTGGGCCTTCCTGAAAGCAGAGAAGAAACCCAAACAGGACTCCAGCCAACCATCAGGTGAAAAGAAGGAACCCAGACCCAGACCAGTGGTCATTCCGTATGTTGCGGGAGTTTCAGAGACATTGAGACGTTTATTTTCTAAACACAACGTCCCAGTGGCTTTTAAACCCCAAAATACATTACGGCAAAGACTGGTTCATCCCAAAGATCCAGTCCCCCGGCACAAACAGAGTAATATTGTGTATGCTGTTCAGTGTCAGGAGGGCTGTGATCAGTCTTATATCAGGGAAACTAAACAGCCACTGGCCAAAAGGATGGCCCAGCACAGAAGATCAACATCATCAGGTCAGGACTCTGCGGTCTACACTCATCTCCAGGCCAGCGGTCACTCTTTCAGGGATGAAGATGTTCACATCCTTGATAGAGAGGAACGATGGTTTGAGAGAGGAGTAAAGGAGGCCATCTTTGTGAAAAGAAACCGTCCATCATTAAACAGGGGTGGAGGCCTCCGGGTTCAACTGTCCCCCTCTTACAATGCTGTTATTGCTAGTATCACTCAGCCCTCTGTGAATAGCAGGCATCCATCAGGGTGCTAACGATCCATTGTTGGGCTGATGGTCCTCCTTGATCATGTGAGCAGCTGGTTTCGGCTGTCATCAGCCAACTGGTTGTGTAACACTGTGAGATGGTGCTATTTATAAGACTGAGCTGAACACAGCACCTCAGACTGAGGAAGTCTTTCGGACGAAAGACGAAACATTTCTACAATTAAAAAAAAAAACAAATTAATGTCCAGAGGACCAGACTTAGCTTTTTTAGCTGAGCTGAATACAGCTTCTCAGACTGAGGAAGTCTTTCGAACGAAAGACTAAACGTTTCTACAGTTTTTTTTGCTTTGTTTTGTTTTATGAATGTCCAGAGGACCAGACTTAGCTTTTTTGGATTTTTCTACCTGGATTATTGAGCATGCATCAAGGTGTTAAACTGGGTTTCTTTTTCAGAAACAGATCCTGTCTAACTCTGAATGCTAGGAAACACTTTCTGACTGCAAGGCAGTCTTGTGACTGTTGAATGGATGCTCCTACAAGATCCTTGCAGATGTTGGATGCTGCCTATCATGGTGCACTAAGATTCATAACTGGCTGTGATTATCATACCCACCATTGCACCCAGTATTCACTGGTTAACTGGACATCATTAGCTTCATACAGACTCTCCCACTGATACATTTTTAAATTTTTCTGGTAAATTAAACAGAATACAGATGATTAAAATTACAATGTAATATATATTTAAATCCTGCTAATGAACTTTTTATGAACTTTAGTTCACCATTAAATCTCTGATGAGCCAGATTCTACAAAAACATCTATATTTTAAATTGTATGTTTTCTTCATCATTTTATGTATTTTCACTTGTGTCTACTTTCAATGTTCAATTGGATGTGTGGATTTGTTTCATGTTCAAATTTGTTTTATTTTTAGCTTTCCTTTAAAGTTTAATTCTTGTTTTGTGATTTGTACGTGTGTGTTTGTAGGGATGGCTCCATCTAGTGGCCATTCCCTGTCCTCCCTAGTGTTATGCTTTAATTAGTCTGATTACAGGTAGTCCCCGACTTACGAGCGCTCTGACCTACGAGGTTCCGGACTTACGAGCTGGCGAATTTTTTTGGAAAAAAAACGCAAAAAATACAGAGTTTTTCTGTGTTTTTTCACCACAGTTCGTTAGCTAAACATGTGGACACACGTTTCCGATCATTTTTATGCACTCGTAAGCAGTTTTTCGATGAAAAACGAGTGTTTGTAGTCGCGCTAGCAAAACCGTTCCAATTTACGAGCGAAATTCCGGACTTACGAGACACGTGGCGGTCGTTCCGAATTACGAGATTTCCGTGTTACGAGCAACTCGTTGTAACGGATCTCGCTCGTAAGTCGGGGACTACCTGTATCATCACCCGTGTCTCATGTCCCGTCTGCAGTGATGTCACTAACGCGTTACAAAGTAACGCGTTACTCTGGTCAGACCACTTTTTTCAGTAACGTGTAATCTAACGCGTTGCTATTTCAAAATCCAGTAATCAGATTAAAGTTACTCACTCCAAAATATTGTGCGTTACTTTTTTGTCATTTTCTGTAGAACTGTAATTTTATTTTATTTCGCCAATGCGTCTCGGGGGGAGCGATTTAAAAAAAAAGACAGGAGTGACGTCAGTCTATGCGACCGCCCGGTGTCTTGTAGCACACGTTAGCATTAAGCTAGGTTTAGCATCTCGCTACGGTCTCTTGTTTGTTTGGGAACGTTGTGACTTTCTTGTTAAAAACACGAGCGCACATCCAAAACGGTGTGTGGACTTTGTTTCACGGAGACTGGATCTGCAGCAGACAACACGTCAACTTGAACGGATTTACGACGTGATCCGAACGTGAACGAAGAACAGCAACTTGTAAACACCGCTAACAGAGCAGCAGCAGCATTAAAACAGCCTTCAGGTAGGTCAGATCAGTCCAGATCAATAACACAAACTGTAGGACTTTTTAAAGCTCTGGATCTACATCTGAAAAGTTGTTGTTGATGTGTAGGCTTTAAAGGGGACCTCAGATGTATTTTTTAAATTTTTATGGTATTTCTGTGGGATATCCAGACCCTATTCCTTCAATTTAATGCACAAAATAATTATTAGATAATCAATTATACCCTTTTTAATTCTGCCATTTTTAACTTTCGTTTTGAACGACCGGTTTCTTGAAGTCCACGCCCTTCAACGATCTGTTCACGCCCTCTGTAACAGCCAGTATCTGTAATGTGTTGTTGTTTTAAAATTAGCTCTTTTTTTATTACTCATTTGACTTACTGTTAGTGTTAGCTTAAGATAACTTACCGAAACCCGTCTGAGCGCGCCGCAGTTTGCTGCTCCTTTTAGCATTAGACCACCCGAATCCGAAGCTAATGTTAGCTTGTTCCTCTTCCGGTTTTCGCCAGCTCCGCTCGTTGCACGCGATGAGATTTTGGGAGTTATCGCTGTTCCAGTGAAGACAACACAAAGTTCACCAAGTGTCTCCCGTAAATTAATCTGTAAGGAGAAGGTCCTCTTGCTGCGAGCCTGCTGCGAGGCTGCTGCAAGGCTGTACAGTTGAAGCTCCGCTCCATCGCGCCGGAAGAGGGTCCCGTCGAACCCGGTCCTTCCGCCTGTGGTCCGCTCGTTTAATTTTTGCCGGCTGCGCGTTGGCAGCGATCGCAAATACACTAAAAATTGAACTAAAACATAAAAATAACAATTATACTTTATTTATAAAGCCATTTAAAAAAACACAGCTGCAACAAAGTGCTGTACACATGAAATTAAGAACATATAAACAAAAGATGAGATGAAATCATGAAAAACAACAGTCATGTGTTTAATACAGAAGTGGGTTGAGCCTAACCAGGGGTTGCTAGGTGAGGGGCTGGACTCAGGTTTGATCTGATTGGCTGGCGGCTTGTGACGTCAATAAATGCAGGAAGTGTGAATCCTGGTGTATTTATCAAAAATAAATAAATCTACTTAGAGTAAATAAACCACTGGGTGCATTTTTTTGGCACAAGGACTGTTTTTTTATGAAGTAAATACCCAAAGTTTAGTAAAAAAACATTAAAAAGTGAATTTTGCATGTGTGGTCCCCTTTAAGTTAACTGAGCGTCTCTACCATGTCTTCCATCACGTCCATCATGTCAACACCAGCCAAAAAGTTGATCACTTTATGAAAACACTGATGTCAACAAGTCCTGGAGCTGAATAAATCCTTGCCCTGATGATGACCGAGAGATCCAA
>JBBPBX010002788.1:0-15218 GCA_038048925.1 Garcialebias charrua | reverse complement strand
AGTGTGGCAGGATGGGAGGGGCCAAGGGAGAACAAAAAGTGATGAGAGCAGCTCTGAAAATGAGCAGGCTGTCACAATGTATCCATGCACTTTCATGTAGTTCATGCGTATTTTTTGTTTGTTAGATTAGTACTGGTACTGATAACTTTAAGGTTCCATGCTTATTTGAAGTCATGCAATTGAATCAACCGTTTAGGTATTTGCTTCTTTGTCCATCAGATGTTTCTTTGCTTCCTGTTGAAAGCTTTGGTCAGTCTTACATGTCTGGTAGTCGTTTCCTGCTTAGAAATATTGATGGGAAAAAACAATACAACACAATACTTACACTTTTAGTTTATTTGATACAACTATTATATTCAGAGTATTGTTGTGTGTTTGTGTGATTGATACTTAATGAGTAGAAATTTCAGGAACATCAGCTTTTATGGATCCTTGTCTGTGCTCAAGAGCTGAAACAACAATCCTAATCCCTAACTGACCCTATAATTCCATATTTTTCACTTCAAAAGTTTTCGCAAGCGCAAGAAAAATAGTTTGGTTATAACACAGTAATTTATCATCCATGCACAAAACATTAATTTCACAAACATTGTGAAATATGTTACAAATATTGTAACACACACAAAAAGGAAAAAATAGGTTAAAGAAGTTGAATCGTCCACTGGAACTCATCCATTCGTCAACCTATCCTGCAAAAAAAATACATTAGATATGGTGAGAAAAGTCAACATCAATAATGCTCTTTGTGCATTGTTCTTCTTAGCCTGGTTAAAACCAGACCCTTGTCCTTCACTTCGCTTTGGACTAGGGTCTGGGACTTCTCTCATATACAAGGATATCTCCTGTAGATTTTTGAATGGACCAATCAGAGAACAGAAGGCGGATTACCGGACCAATCAGAGAACAGAAGGCAGAGTTTTGAACGACGTCGACTGACGTTGTCAGTTAAAATGGCTGCCGCCACAAAGGAATTTTCAAGAAATCAAGGTAAAAAACTATTATTTCTCTGCTGAGAAAAAATATATTTCTTAGCTGACATTATATCAGAAGTGTTCCTGAGCTTAACAGTTCCTAAATCAATTCACAAAATGGTCAAATCTGCTGGATTTAAATAGTTTCGGTTTGACATTTTCCAAACAGCCTCGGGTGCGCTACGAAAATAAATGATAAAAAATCGAATTTTATCTCAAATGTTTCATCTAGGCCAACAGTCAGTAAATTAGAGCCATATAATTACACACTGGTAGCAGAAAAAATATCCACCGAGTGGTTTCTGAGCTATTTATCTGAATAGCCTGGACCTCGCCAGGCTAAGCTAACAAAACTCCGCCTTCTGTTCTCTGATTGGTCCAGTCAAAAATCTACCGGAGATATCCTTGTATATGAGAGAAGTCCCAGACCCTAGTACAAAGCGAAGTGAAGGACAAGGGTCTGGTTTTAACCAGGCTATGTTCTTCTTAACAATCACACATTGTTTTTCTTAAAGACCGTGTAAAGTGAATTTCAACATTTTCTTCAATAAACATTATAAATGTCATAATTGTAATCTTGTAAATGAGTAAAAAGTCTCAAAATTGTAGCTCAATTAATTTTGGAGTTATAGAGCAAACTGTGTATAAACATATTTCTATTTCAGGATTTTTTAGGCGTGTTTTAAATGTGACCGCGTTTCGTCACGCGGTCCTCATTAGTATAGCCCCACCCCCTGCAGCTCCAGCCGTATAAATTCGCCTCGGTGGAGCCGTTCACTCGCGAATCGCAGATAGCATCAGATAGCAATAGCATAGATATTTTGTTCATTGTTAGCTAGCTAATCAATTATGCCTCGTTCGTGCATCTTCCCTGGATGTCGCAATGGTCAGGGCACCCGTACAAATCATAACATGTTTTTATACCACGTGGTTTTATACCAAGTATCTGTAATGCTTGGATAGGTCAATGGATAAAGCGCTTGCCTTCCGTCCCAAACCCCACGGGTTCAAATCCCACATGGTACAACTCTTTTTTTTTCATTCCAGATTAAAAACACACAAGAAAACTATTTACAAAAACAGCGTAACTCTTGGAAAAAGTAGCTGCTGTTACAGACAGAACTCGGATAAAAACAGAGCAGGTTTACTGGATCTCTGCTGCCTGCCTCTCCACACAGTCAGCTCAGGGCAGGGGCAGGACACGAGCGCAGCTGCGCTGAAACCACGCCCACGCACTGACACGCCCCCAGCGTTCCAGGGCAAGGCAAAATCATGTTTTTTCATGATTTTTGAGACTTAATTTTATAAGGTAAACAATGTTTTTAATCAGTCAGATTTAAATGGGTGATTAATAACACATATTTATGCCATGTGACAAACTAAAAACACACATTTAATTTCACTTTACACGGTCTTTAACAATCACATAAAATTGAAGGACATTATTTTAGTTTGTTGCAACATTTTGTCATCTGCAGAGACTTTTATAGATGTTTTGAACATTTTAATACGTTTATTTATGATGGGCGAGAAATATTAGTTCTCTTCAGTGCACTGAAAACCTCAATTGCTACCGGTAGACTATTTAGATTTGAATTATAATTAATAAATCAGCTTAAAACCAATTTTCTTTTTCTTTTCATGTTTTCTTTTGTTTGACATCTTTCTCTTGTAGAAATTATTATTAATTGTTTCATTAAATATTCCTTAAACATAAACATATTGCTTTTATGGTCTAAACAATTTCATTTATTTTGTTTTATTTATAAAATTTGTTCATTTTATGTTAGTTCTATTTTAAACAAAAACACAACACAAAACATTCCCTCACATAGCAACATACAAAATATAAAATTTAAAAATTGGCAGAAAGAAAAATCTTATTGTATCTGCCCCCATCTTCAAACAACTAGTTCAATCAGCTATAATTTGTCAGTAACAGAATAAAACGAACAACTCATTCCAAACCTACAATCAACATGATACACACTACACAATATTTTTGGCCATCAGCACTCAGAGTCCCACTGCTGTCGTAAACAGTGACTTTTCTGTCTGCTCTATGCCCTGATTAAAGCTCTAGTATACAAAGTTTAACTGCATTTCTGCATAGCATAGCAGTCTGCATTAATTTACCCAATTATTTATTTATTTATTCATCTCAAACACACTTAAGCCTATGGGCATTTTTCTAACAACTTACAGTCAAATTAGAGTACAACAATTTTATAATGCATTACCAAGTATTTGTCGAATATTTATAACAAATCAATCACATGAAAGCACGTCTCACACGACAACTGTTCCTCTTAAAATTGTCAAAAGCTACAACAAACATCATAATTTCTGAAAAAATTGGCTGTATGTCATGGTCAGCAGTCTGATTGTTTTTATCTAATTTATTGTTAGCTTTCTCTGTGGATCATGATTTTGGCTCCTGATTCTACTTCCTGCTTCTCCCGTCATTTGACTTCCTTTTCAAAATTCCCTTGCAGCAGATTCATCCTGACTCCTCTATTTTAACAACCATCTGTAACAAACAAAATTGTTCTTGACTGTTGCACTTTACAATACAAACCTGATTCTTGACACTGAAAATGTGATTTGTTGTTACACTATATGTTAAAATGTGTATGTTTTTATCTATCCAACCCAAGACTTTGTATGTATGACAGTTTGGTCAAACTGTAAAATGTGATTCAGACATCAGTTATAGCTTTTAACAAGTTTGTCTCTAAAAAGGTTGTCTATTTTTTATTTTTTTTTGTAACCTAAACTAAACTATTTCTTGCAATAATTTTGTATACCGATGCTATAAATTTTTATTTATTTATTTGTATGGCCACTTTCCTGGTTTAAAGTTTTCTTTTTAAACTGTATTTACTGTTCACACGTTCTTTATAGAAAACATAGCCTAAAATCCTCTGACCTAAAGTTAAACTTTTGTTTAGATCATAAGTTGTGACATCAATAGTTTTTCCTAAAGTGTCCAATTAAAAGGTCCTATTCTTATTCAGACTTAATTGGCTTTTAAAAATTTAAATTAATTTGTTTCAAAGATCATTTCAGTATGAAATCTGATCATTTATTTATATAATATTAAGTAGAACTTTAAATAACAAATGCTCACAGTAAACATATCTCACTGTGTATGTGTGTCTCCGTTTGTGTCTCCATTTGTCACCAGATGCAACATTGGGCCTCATGCACGAACCGTTCGTACGCACAGATTTGTTCTTAAACTGTGCGTGCGAGTGATTTAGGATCATTTGTGGCATTCAACAATGTTTTCGTATCCTAAGATTTTTTTCAGATACGAACAAAATTTACGAGTGGTCCGGACCTGTCGTATATTTTACGAGCAGTCGGTCTGCTGTCATCCAGACGGAATTTCTCCACTAATAACTTCATATTTCGTTATTTAGAAAATATTTAGAGTTTAAAAAAGTCACGCACCACAATTGTTTTTGACAATAGGTTCTGTTTGAAGTCGAATTATAATTTTAAATGTAATAATGACTAACGGATTAAAGTATTTAAATTAAAATCAATTTGTTATCAATGCCGTTTTCTAACACTACAATATTAATATGAAGATCTCAAACTGAAACCAACTTAAATTATGAATTAATTTAAGTTTAATTTGTCTCGGTAACGCAGACTTCGGTAACGCAGACTTTACATTGACCTCCTCCTGTTGCAGTCATAGATCTCAGATAGCTCAATGAGATGAGCGTTGCGTTGCAGTTCTGAACCTTATGGGTTCAATTCCCACATGGGACGTTTTTTTTCTTCTCCTTTTAATTCATTCCAGATTTAAAAAACACAAGAAAACTATTTACAATACAACATGAAATAAAGCATAAAGTCTTTTTAATCTGGAATGAATAAATAATCTAAAGAAAGAAGGGAAAAAAATAGTCATACCTTGTGGGAATCGAACCCACGAGGTCTCGATAAGGTTAGGAGCACCTAACGGTGCAATGCTTTACCCAGTGAGCCACCAGGACGCGTGTATATTTTAAGGTCCACATTTATTATAAACAAACATTCTTTGGCTTTAGCTGGTCATTTACTCCCATGAGTGACGCTGCTAATAAGGACAGATTTTCTTTTCTTGATCTCAGAGAGCAGAACTTCAATCTCCGCACCGGTAGAGTTCTTCTTTTTACTTTTCGCTGTCATTTTATGAACGAACACGTTTTGCCTCTGAGGCAGGAAACGTAGCCTTATATGGTGTTTTGAGGGGTGGGAATTATGTAAATAACCTCTCCGCGTGCACGCGCAGGTAGATAGAACAGGTGGAATTCATCATACGTACGCAGCTCATTTACACACTTTTCCTGAGGATAGAAGAGTTTGTTGAATCTGACGTGGCATGTTCGTACGAACGCTTCGTACGAACAAAAGTAAGAGAAATTTAGGATAAAAATATAAACATGTTCGTGCATGAGGCCCATTGTTCCTGGGTTGCTCCATTGCAGTTCATACTTTCTTTCTGCGTTTGTCCAAAAGACTTCATGTGACTGAGTTCAGCCCCTCGGCTTCTGCAACAGTTGATTATCTTTTTCAAATTTGCTTGTAGCAACCTTCGCCTCATTTTTCCAGTTCATGGATGTCATTTTGTTTGTGCGTCCCCAATAACACTTTGTGTCCATCCACACTGTGCTCCAGCCACACTGTGTTTCAGTGTCTGTTTCAGTCTTCATTCGTGCCACTTTTCAGTATAGACACATTGCGCTCAGATTCAGTTCATCATAGATGCATGACAGCTGTCTCAGTCCTTTTTGTTTGAGACACACACAGCAATAATCAATGCTACTGTGCTACAAAACAAAAATCTATTAGCATTATCTTATATTATTTTCACAAAATCAAAGTTCATACTGAAAGATCACTATTATTACAGAGCTAATATCTAATTAAGGTGTAGAAACTGGAAAACCTTGGCAATTGTGTTAGCTCGGCAATAAACAACAGTGTTATCGGCATAGAGATGCAAAGATGCGTCAGAAATGTTTTGACCTACATTATTTAGAGAGTCAGAGAGTCTTTATTGTCATTTGCACCGCATGTGGTACATGTGATGAAACGAGATTATGTACACAGGGTCCCAGTTACATCCAACAACAAAATGTAAGAGAAAAACAGTAATAACATCTAGGATATAACTAAGAAAAACATCAACTAGAAATACACTAAGCCCTAATGTAATAGAAAAACATCATTACAAACAGCAGCACGAACACGAGTCTGTATGAGCAGATGGTCACAGATGAACACAGCAACAAGAAACAGATCAGCATCAGCATGATGTGATATTTTGCAGTGATTATTCTTATTATTTATTTATTCATGAGTCTAACAGCCTCAGGGTAGAAGCTGTTCCTCAGTCTAGTGGTTCTACATTTGATGCTCCTTAACCGCCGTCCTGAAGGGAGTGGGGCAAAGAGTGTGTGTGCTGGGTGAGTGGGGTCTTTTATGATGCAGGTGGCTCTTTTCCTGCATCTGGAGGTGTAAATGTCTGTGATGGTGGGGAGACTGACTCCAACAGACCTCTGTGCAGCCTTCACCACTCTCTGTAAAGCTTTTCTCTCTGCAACTGTGCAGCCTCCATGCCACACGTTGATGCTGGAGCACAGGATGCTCTCCACTGCACACCTGTAGAAGGAGGTGAGGACTGGGCTACTCAGACCAGCTCGTCTCAGCCGTCTGAGGAAGTAGAGTCTCTGATGACCTTTCTTGATCAGGCTGGTGGTGTTGTTGCTCCAGCTGAGGTTATCATTCATGTGTACACCCAGGTACTTGTAGCTGGAGACCACTTCCACCGCAGATCCACTTATGTTCAGTGGGGTGTGGGTTTGTTTGTTCCTTCTGAAGTCCACAATCATCTCCTTTGTCTTTGTCTTTATATGAATTGTAAAAAGAGTGGAACCTAAAACTGAGCCTTGTGGCACACCATTGGTGAACGTTAGGTAGCTAGATGAAATACCATTATGTGGAACACATTGCATCTGACCTGAGAGAAAGTTTGAGAACCAGCCAACAGTGTTATCTGAGAAACCAATACAGGTGGTCCCCGACTTATAACGGCCTTGACTTACGACATTCTGGACTTACGAACGCACTTACGAACAGTACTGTTGTATAGTAAATACAGCACTGGTATGTGTTTTTAGATGAAAGTGTGTTAGCTAACCATTTGTAAACAAAGTTCTATGCATGTTTATGAATCAGTATGTACACTTGTTCAGTCTCATGTTGACAAACGGGTGTCCGGCGCAGCGTTAGCATACATTTTCCGACTTACGACCAAAAATCCGGACTTACGAACGCCACGTGTAATGCGTTCCGACTCACAAATTTTCGGGTTACGAACGGTGCGTAGAAACGGAACTCTTTCGTAAGTCAGGGACCACCTTTATCTGAGAGCTTGTAGAATAAGATGTCAGGTGGTGCTACAGTATCAAAGACTTTGGACAGTCTAAGTAAAGTGCAGCACAGTAATCCTTAGCATCCAAAGCTTCAACAACATCCTTAAAAACCTATAGTGAAACAGAAATTGTGCTGTGCTGTTTCCTGAAGCCAGATTGGATGGAAGATAAGAGTTCAAGTATTTCTTGACTTGAGTATTTATCAGTCTTTCTAAAACCTTAGCTAAAATACAGTTTGGAGATTGGTCGATAATTGTTCAATATAGCGGGGTCTCCTTCTCAATAATGGCAGCACAAAAACTGTTTTCCAAGCATCTGGGACAGTATTATGTTGTATAGACAGATAAAAAAAATTATGACACTGGTTCTGCTTTAAATTGTGTAGCTGAACTTAAGAAGTAAGGAGGGAGGTCGTCAGGGCCTGAAAATTTTCTAGTATCCAAATATTTTAACAGTTTAGTAACCTCACTGACAGAGAATGGCGAAAAAGAGAATGTATGTTTTACTGAGGTTTGACTTGTTGGTGGAGTAGGTGATTTACCTTTAGAAACTGTATAAAACAAGGAACTGGAGGCTACAAATGATTGTTGAAACAATTTAGTATCTCATGCTTATCTGACAGGAGCAGAGTCAAGAAATAGTTGTGATGGCAGATGAGATGAGATTTAGTGCTGCCATCAAGATATTTAATATTTTTCCAGAAGCTCTTTGGTTTAGATTTTTGGTGGTCTGAGATAAATAGTACCGGTAGTTTTGTTTTGCTACTTTACAGCAATTCCGCAAGTGACAAAATTGCAACAATGGGTGTCCGAACCAGTCAGTCCTGCTGTTGCCCAAAGCTGTTTCCTCCTGTGCAAGAAGTCAGCTAGTTTAGAAGTAAACTAGAGGCTATCCCGGCCGACTCTGAGCTGGAGTGGAGCATGTTACAAAATGAATGAAACTATCATGAAACAAGAGTCACATCATCAATTGTGATGCCAGTCAAAGTGGAGCAGAGCACAAAGAAAGGCTTGGTCACAAAAATGTTTCATATTCCATTTTAGAATTGTTCTAGGTTTAAAACAAGGCATTTTTAATGACCAACTGGCCGATGAATATGGAGTGCAGTGATGGGTACGGTAGTTACAACCAGTTATGAATCTTAGCACGCCATGGTAGAAGATATTCAACATCTATAAGGAGTTGGTAAGGGCATTCATGTAAATAATGTCACCATAATCAATGGCTGGTATGAAAGTGAAAGCTACAAGGCATTTCCTGGCATTCAGAGTTAAACAAGATCTATTTCTGAAAAAGAAATCCAGTTTCAATTTCAGTTTATTGATCAAGTTTTCAATATGTGGCTTAGTGCATCAATTAAAATTTCCAAGATGTTGTTCACAATGTTATTCACATTTAATAGCAATAAAACAACAGACACACACAAACACGCACACAGGCAACAACATTAACATGTACTGTCACCTTTGGGGAAATAAAAGATTAACCTAAAATGTAAATCTGACTGAAGGAACAATAATAATTGCCTACTTAAAAATGTTTGGAATATGTAAAGCATTTTTCTTGTTAAAGAAGTCAAAAAATATTTTAGTAACCTTGATGACTACAGCAGACAAACTGTAATGTCCATGAGAAAATAATGTAGAGTCAGTGGAAGTGATGACAGTGACACTTCATCTCTTGATTCTGATGTCTTCATCAATATTCAGATTTAAATTTGTTTGCATAACAAAGCAAAAAGGATATACTGTGCCTGTGGGGCAGAATTGGCCTAAAGAACAGTGATTGGTTGTGAAATCCTAATTTGGCAGATACGTAGTCTAAAATAGGTTGTGCCTTCTTAGCAGAACCTGCATAAAGAGCAGATTCTCCATCAGAGAAAAAAGCTAAAGTTTTCCAACAACGATGACTAATGTTTCTGTGATTTCAGTGATTTTTCTTTCAGGTCTAAATGAAACAAAGGCTCAAAGATCAACTATATTCTTTCTCACTTTAATGTGTTACTGCTTAATAATTCTGGTAAACGTGTTTCTTATTGTGATTATAATCTTGGACAATACTCTCCATGAACCAATGTACACTTTGCTGTGTGCTGTTTGCATGAACAGTCTTTATGGAACAGCATGTTTTTACCCTAAGTTTCTGTGGGATCTGCTCTCTCCTGTTCATGTAATCTCTTACTCAGGTTGCCTTTTCCAGGCTCATGTGATTTTCTCTTTTGGATGCTGTGAGCTGTCATTGCTTGCTCTCATGGCCTATGACAGATATCTGGCTATATGTCAACCACTTAAGTATCACACTCTCATGTCAAAGCAGAGAGCCATAAAGTTAATGTGCATTTTTTGGTTAACACCTGTCTGCATTGTTTCTGTGAGTACTTTTCTAACATCTAGGCTGAAATTATGCAGATCATATATAAACAGACTTTTCTGTGCAAACTGGAGCATTGTAGCCTTGGCTTGTTTTCCAAATGAAACTTTTATTAATGGGATAGTTGTATATTTTGTATTAACAATTTATGTACTCCATGGTCTCTTTATTGTTTGGTCATACATATATATTGTTAAAAGATGTGCCAAATCCATCGAGAACAGGGCAAAATTCATGCAAACATGTGTCCCACATTTAGTCTCCTTGATGACTTTTTTTATAACCACAGTTATTGACATTGCTTTTAACCGTGTCGTTTCTCAAGATATGCCAACCTCAATTCAAAATTTTGCTAATATAGACTATCTAATTTTTCTTCCAATTATAAATCCACTCATTTATGGGTTCAAATTGACCAAAGTTCAGAAAAGAATTCTTAGGTTATTTTCTTCTGAAAATAAATAACTAAGTTTAAATGCTGAAAACATATGGTCTTACATATGTACATTCATTTTTGTCTTGCACATTCAATGATGTTAGTTTACATGGTTAATGAACATATCAGAGGTACATTTATGAAAGTCTTTGGACCAGTATAGAATGGGCTGCTCATGAAATTAATGCTGTTTGAGCTTATAGCTAAATTTGTACTTTTGGCTTCAATAATGTTTTCATTTATTCTGAAAAGGTTTGTTCATTGATATCAAACTGATGTCACTAAATTATGGAAGATTAGAACAGACTTGGCTGCTGATATAAATGATTTAGTTATACTGATACCTCTTGAAAACAAGCTTTATTGTCTCTATATTTTTTCTAATGAAGAAAGAACAAAATTTTTTTTGTTTGTTCCTTTTTTGTTATTTATTTATTTTATTTCAAAACATCCAGCTTCATTATTTATTATCAACAGCATGACACTTTGAGATTATCATGTTTGGTGGAGGATCAGAACCCAAATGCAAAAACCAAACTCAAAAAACTTAAGGGTAATATAAATAAACTAACATGCCAGTAACCCCACTGAGAAGAAAAAAGTAAAAATATTAAATCAAGAAAAAACTGGTGAAAAATACAAATTAAAAACCATACTGGGACACAAAAACAATCAATGTGAAAAAGAGTTTGGTTGGACAGCCTGGAGTCCGTCCAGAGTGGAGCAACAGTTCTGGCAGATGGTGAGTAAGAGACGTCCCTATGGACCGTCTTGGAGGCCTGCAAGTGCGATGAGTCCTTCTGGACCTACTCAGAGGTGAGCGAGTGAGAGGTGTCCTCCTGGACCCTCTCAGAAATGATGAGAGAGGTTGCAGCAGGTCATGAACCAGAGATGTTTGCAGCGGCAGACAATGAAGAGAGTCAAGAGTGAGAGAATCTTTATTGTCATTTGCACCGCATGTGGTACATGTGATGAAACGAGATTATGTACACAGGGTCCCAGTTACATCCAACAATAAAATGTAAGGGAGGAACAGTAATAACATCTAAGATATGAACTAAGAAAAACATCAACTAAAAATACACTAAGCACTAACATCATAGAAAAAACTACTCCAAACAGCAGCACGAACATAAGTCTGTATGAGCAGATGGGCACGAATGAACACAGCAACATGAAAACAGATCAGCAGCAACATGAAACAGATCAGCAGCAACATGATGTGATATTTTACAGTGATTATTCTGGTTATTTATTCATGAGTCTAACAGCCTCAGGGTAGAAGCTGTTCCTCAGTCTAGTGGTTCTACACTTAATGCTCCTCAGCCTCCTTCCTGAGGGGAGTGGGGCAAAAAGTGTGTGTGCTGGGTGAGTGGGGCCTTTCATGATGCATGTGGCCCTCTTCCAACATCTGGAGGTGTAGATGTCTGTGATGGTGGGGAGACTGACTCCAACATCTTCTGTGCAGCCTTCACCACTCTCTGCAGAGCTTTTCTTTCTGCAGCTGTGCAGCCTCCATGCCACACGTTGATGCTGGAGCACAGGATGCTCTCCACTGCACACCTGTAGAAGGAGGTGAGGACTGAGCTTCTCAGACCAGCTCGTCTCAGCCGTCTGAGGAAGTAGAGTCTCTGATGACCTTTCTTGATCAGGCTGGTGGTGTTGTTGGTCCAGCTGAGGTTATCATTCATGTGTACACCCAAGTACTTGTAGCTGGAGACCACTTCCACCGCAGATCCTCTTATGTTCAGTGGGGTGTGGGTGTGTTGTTTCCTTCTGAAGTCCACAATCATCTCCTTTGTCTTCTTCACATTGATGTGAAGGTTATTTTCACGGCTGTGGTGTAGTGGTAATGGCAGTCGTCCCCCGATCGGAAGGTTGGAGGTTCGAATCCCGCGTCCGCCCACCATGTGTCGTTGTGTCCCTGGGCAAGACACTTAACCCCGAGTTGCTCCCGGTAGGTCTGGATGGCGCCTTGCAAGGCAGGCTACCACTACCGGTGTATGAATGTGTGAATGAATGGGTGATGGCTGGTATTGTAAAGCGCTTTGGGGCTCCTCACAGGGGGCTGGAAAGCGCTATATAAATAAGCTCCATTTACCATTTGTACCAGGTCTCCAGGTGTGCCACCTCCTGCCTGTAGCTGGACTCATTGTTTGTGATGCATCCCACCACAGCTCTATCATCTGCAAACTTTACAATGTGACAGCCTGGATGTGTGGCTGTACAATCATATGTGAGCAGAGTGAACAGAAGGGGGCTCGACAGACATCCTTGAGGAGAGCCAATGCAGAGGGTTATGGTGGAGGAGGATAAGTTGTGGATCCTCACTGACTGAGGTCTGTTTGTTAAGAAGTCTAGGACCCAGTTACAAATGGAGGGGCTTTGTCCTAGTGTGAATAGTTTGTCCATCAGGGTTTGGGGGATCATGGTGTTGAAGGCAGATGTGAAGTCCACAAAGAGCATACAGACGTATGAGTCCTTCTGTTCCAGGTGGGTGAGAGCACCACAGAGGAGATGGCATGAACAAGGTGTGGTTGCAGTGGCAGATGAACGACTAGATGTATATATCTTAACATATTTTCTAAAGAACCCCCCCCCCCCCAATAAAACTGACAGGAAACAAAAATAAATCTGGGAAACAACAAAAGTCAACATGAAAAAGAGTTTCATTTGATGGCTGGAGACCCTCCGGAGTAGAGAAACAGTTCTGGCACATGGTAAGTGAGAGGCATCCTCCAGGACCCTCTCGGAGTCCAGCAAGTTTGAGGTGTCCAGGACCTGAAAGTTAAACGGGTTTCTTTTTCAAAAACAGATCCTGTCTAACTCTGAATGCTAGTAAACGCCGTGTAACTGTGACTTTCCTTCCCTCCATTGATTACGGTGACATTATCTACATGAACGCTCCTACAAGCACCCTGCAGATGTTGGATGCTGTCTATCATGGTGCACTAAGATTCATAACTGGCTGTGATTATCGTACCCACCACTGCACCCTGTATTCACTGGTTAACTGGACATCATTAACTTCACGCAGACTCTTCCACTGGTACATTTTCATCTTTAAATCACTTCTTGGTCTGCTGCCTTCATACATCTCCTCCTACATGTCTCTGCGTGAGTGCAGCTACAGCGTGCGCTCTCAGGACATGATTACCTGCAGTGTTCCATCAGTGAGGACTGAGCTTGGCAAAAGGGCCTTCTCCTACTCTGGTCCTGCTTCCTGGAATATCTTACAAAAAGATCTGAAGCTCTCGGCCTTGACCTCTCTAAATGGCTTTAAGAATCTGTTGGAATCCTGGCAAGAACCACTGCAGACATGTTCCTGTTTTCATTTTCTACATTTGCCTTATAATGTGTCTGTTTTGATACTTTGACATCTTTGTTTTAACTTGTAAAACAAAGCTGTTTTTCTCTCTTATGATTGTCTATTGTTGATTGTCCAAGGAAAATCTACTGTTTCTGTTGTCATCATTCTTTGTTTGTAGCCAGGTCTCTCTTGTAAATGAGTCCTCGAGGCTCAATGGGATTAACCTGCCTAAAAACAGGTTGAATGAAAAAAAAAGGGCCCTCTCGGAGGCTGGTGAGTGAGCGGCATCCTCCGGGACTCTCTCAGAGGCCATTGAGTGAGAGGTGTCCTCCAGGACCCTTTCAGAAATAATGAGACCACTGAGGCTGCAGCAGGCAATGAACCAGAGATGCCTGCAGAGGCAGACAATGAACCAGAGGTGGCCTACATATCAGGAGTCACTGCAGCAACGGTACCAAAAAAATTATAGCAAGCCATGAGACTGCAGCAACAGAACATTCAGAAGCTACTACAGCTTGAAGCTTGGAGCTCACCAGAAGTTTGCATTCACCACAGGCTTGGGGCTCAACAGAAGCATGAGGTTTTGGAAAGTAGCGACTGCTGGACCAGAGGCAGATGGACAGTCATACACCCACTGAGACAGAGGTGGGTCGTTATCCTTCACACCCTTTGAAACACCCATGGAGACACACAGAGGTGGTTGTTCATCCTCAACACCCACTGAGGCACACAAAGATGGGTTTTCGTCTTCAACACCCACTGAGACAAAGGAAGGAGTGTCATTACCCCTCTCAGAGGCAGGAGGCACAGAGGTGTCCCCCTAGACTCTCCATGAGATGCTGGAGTGAGGGGGGAACTAAAGACTTTGGAGAGCAGGACCCTGAATACTCTGGAGTACTGAACCTTGAAGAATCTGGAGAGCAGGACCCTGAAGACTCTGGAGAGTATGAGCCAGGGACCTCAGGTGGAGCAACAGGCACTGGAGCCTCATTCAACTAGGGTGGACTTGGCTGCTTCCTCAGTTGAGATGGGCTCAGCTAATTCCTTGGTTGAGGAGGGATCAGCTGCTTCCTTGGCCAAGGAGGGCTCAGCTGCTTCATTGGTCATTTGGGGACATCTGGAGCTTCAGCCTCACCAGGCTTCTCCGGGACCTAAGAAAAAGTAACACAGTCGACTCAGGTACAGTAGCATAGGACCATCTAGTCAGTTTTCTGTCCATCTCAGCTTGCGTTTTCTTTAGCTTCCCTAAAGTAGAAGTGTGGGGCAGCTGTGGCTGAGTGGTTATAGCAGTTGTCCTCCAATGCAAGAGTTGGGGGTTCGATTCCAACAGCAGTCATATGCTGAAGTGTCCCGAGGCTAGACACTGAACCCCTCATTGCCTCTAATGCGTGACTAGGGATGGGGCCGATCCGATCCGGTATCGGTATCTGCATCCGATACCAGCATAATTTACGTATCGGAATTTTTATCCAACCTGCCGATATTTTCCGATCCATGATGCACGTTGGCTTCAAGCTATGGAATGGATTTCCTGAACGGAGGCGTGTCTCATGAACCCAGAGTGACAACACCTGCCTCAAATTCAGGAAATCCATTTCATAGTTTGCATCCAGCTACAGCGTGAGGACTGAGTGAGTACTCAGCTGGGCTTGTTTTGGTGAGTAGCATTTTAGCTAGCAGCTAGCCGACTTTTCATC
>JBBPBX010002787.1:68887-87594 GCA_038048925.1 Garcialebias charrua | reverse complement strand
GGTCGCACCTACGTTTAGCTCTGCTGCAAATGTCTGCCACAGGAGCGCACAGCAAGGCTTTTAAGAAGATTAACACTTAAAAACAATTATTTGTTTGATAAAAATTATAGCAAATATATGTCTGAGCTGAACTTTTCCTTAATAAATGAACGTAATTGTGAAATGAGCTGGATTTAAAAATTTGTTTCGCCGAAAGTGATAACAAGCCATATATAGGTCGCACCGGTGTATAGGTCGCAGGCCTTGGAAAAAAAAACATAAAAAGGTGCGACCTATACACCGGAAAATACGGTAATTCATTTTACATGATAGTAAACAGTTTCTTTTTTTGACTGATTAAAAGAAGATTGCTTAAAGACGAGAGAAACAATTCATTCTTGAAGAATGGACTGTTTTGTAATGATTATTTTCAAAACAGGTGTGTAACTAAACTTTAATTCACTTAAAGGAGCAGTTCAGCGCTTTTGAAGTGGAATTTTGTGTCATAGTGTTTTGAACGACCCCAGATTGAAGAAATGTTTTAATTCGGCATAAATGAACAAGCTAGCAACTACTGTATTAAAAAAACTAGTTAACATTTTTTTTTAGCAATTCCTTAACCATTTAGTTTGATTTAATTAGTGCCAAACACCTGACTGAAGCATTATACTGTATTAGTTGTATTGCTATTATTTTAATTTAAAAGTATTAAAATCTGCACCAAAGGAAATTATTGCTGCTCCTGAATTACCTGAAATGCCTCATTTGTTAATGATTTTTCCTGTATTTTACAACATGAAACATACTAAACATCCTGATGTGACATTGTCCTTTTGTTTCATCTTTACAGTGGACAAGACAAGAAAACCATTACATTCATGTGCCTTTCAGTCTGTACTGTCTTCTGCTGTTGGTTTGCCGTGTAGCGTCTTGTGCATTTATGTAAAACGATCTCGGAGACCATTATCTTGACGGTGCATTCAATGGTATAACTTACAGTTCTCCAAAGTGATTACACGCTGCACTCCATTGTTGAAATGTCAACGGCAGCTGCCTGAATGTAACCTCAGTCCAGACACGCCTGACTTAATCTGGTCATCTGTCCATTTAAATGCCACTCAGTAGCCTGGGCTTCATTTTTCTCTGCCCCGCGAGGATACAGAGAACCTAAAATTAGAGCTGAGTGACTATATACACATCTTAGAGATAAGAAGGGGGACGGCTAAACACTGTAGGGTCAAAGCAGAGGGTCTGTAACTCCTTGAAGACGCCATCAAGGTGGAGAGAAGAGAGGTTTTGTGAAAAGGTTGGCTTTTGTTTGCTCTGATGGAGGTGATGGATACATAAATTTAGAATAAATCAGTGCAGTCTTGGTCCGAAACACCCCCCTTTCACCACTTAGTAAAATATTGTTCCAAAAACATTCTAGATGCACAGAATAAACCGCTTTAGGTCCCATAATAAACCATTAAAGTGACTGATCCTACTGTCTGCTGATTCCCATTATTATCTCTAGAGTCTGAACTGGTTTAGTGTTGATCTTAAAAGGCTTTAGCAGCTAACTTGGTAAACTTATATCTGTGAGATAAAACTGGGAGCGGTCTATGTGGGTCAGCATTCCAGGCAGATGGATTATTTTTGGTCCGAGAAGATTCTGAAAGACCGAATCACGAGTGAAGAGAAACATTTCTAAGTTGGCTGTTTTGGAAAATTAGCTTCTTTTTTTTTTATTATTTTTTTAACATCTGGCTAAAAGGTTTGCTGAAAGGCTCAAGGCTGATAACTCCTAGTTTTTGGTTGTTAACGACGTTTAAAGATAATTACCGTATAACCCAAGTGGTTTAAGTACAAGTGTAAACACACTCGGAGGGGATTAGAGATCCATTTAGATCTGATGAACCGAGAAACTTTTCAAGCAGTTAATCACAGAGGCAGGAACTGTCATCCAGCAAGAAAACTGAATTAGTTCTAGCTGTGCCTGTTTCTGAGCCCCGCAACTGATGAGAAGTGTTTTTTTTTTTTCTGTAAGGACCCTGTACAGTACTCTGTTGATATTGTCCTTTCATGGCTGTAAAAGTTGATTTATTGAGCTGCCGTCAACACAGATGTGTGCAGTTTTAAAAAAAGGTGTCGAGACGAAGATCTCCTTAGCAGAAAAACACTTCCATGTTTTTTTACGTTGCGACCTTGTGACCTGGGTCTTTAGATATGTTCTTGTTCTTGTCTAACATCGGTGTGAATTTTGAAATATTCTTCTACTGGGGCTGATTAAAGAGATGTTTTGTGGGCCTGAGATACAAACACTGAACGCCTGCTTCATTGAACAGGACTTGCTTCAATTCTTACTCGAGACTCTAAAATCAGACGTGCAAAAATAATGTTTATTCATCTACAGGTGATGAAGCACTCTTCAGTTATTACAACACATTTTTATCTCTTTGTGTCAACAAGAGAATTCACTTTACAAACTAGTAACTCAACAAAAATGTATTGAGATAGTCTGGAGTTTTTAAGCTCATGCTCGATCTACCGCATGTAACTTTGATCAAAATATGATTGTTTTAAAAGTGCAGTTTATTTTTTAAAGAGGGACATTTTTCATGTGACAGGGCTGTTATCATTGCCATGGATTATTGAATATAATCTGCTTCATTACTGATGATTACAGGTGCTGCATTAGAATGGTTGTTTTCGTACCGAAGTGACAGGAGTTTTTGTGTCAAGGTTGGTAATAATGTATCCGTTTCAGTGCCTCTTTCCTGCGGGGTCCCACAGGGCTCGATTCTTGGATCCCTTCTGTTCTCACTCATTTGCTCCACTAGGGGCCAGTTTACACGGCGCGTATTTTGAGTGTAACCGCTACTTTCTCTTTGCGACTTTGCTTATCGCCTACACGACGCTGCTGGCCCCCCTCGATGACACCGATACTTTTCTGACCCTGCTCTCAAGGTGGAAGTTTTTCGCAGACCCCCCGTTGATAATGTAAACATCTCCCGCGGAGCTTTTGTTTGAACACATGCACGCAGCACGCACGCGCAGACAGCCGGCATTTTAACAATGGCGGTGGACTGGACAGTGGACACACGCACCACTTTCTGAACTATAGCTGATGGAATATATTTTGATTCTCATATTTAATTATTCTACACCTTACCTGCATCTGTGTTGGAAGAGAGCAGCTGCCTGGATCCAGTTGTCTGTTAACGAGGCAGTCGGACATTTCACGTGTCACGCTGCACTATAACATACTAAATGTGCTATATATTAACAGTTTAACAATAATAAACAGTATTTATGTTAGCGTGGGAGATATTTACATTTATCTGAGCTAAATGAAGCTATCTGGACTCGTTACGTCATGCCTAACATGCTGCATGTTGAAAATGAAGACACCAGGTTGATTTTTAATTTATTTATTTATTCAACACCACAAACTCATGTCACAAACACTGAGAATTAAATTGAACACTTTTAAAAACACGTTAACCGAACTTTAATGAACTGGACTCTGTTGTTTTCATCCTGGTGGACACTGGACCCAGATCCGAACCGGTTCGCTTCGTGGAACAGCTTCGACCTCGCAGGAAAAAAATAAAAATAAAACCTCAGTTGGTTGTTCTGTGATCGAACTAAACACAAGGAAACATTATTAAGAACATGGTTTACCTTGTAGCGCTGCTGTAAATCAGCTGATTCTCACGGACTAAAGTCAGACATGTTGATTCGGTTCCGGTCCAGTCAACAACTGGTGTGCAGATGAAGCGGTCCACTTGGTGTCAGATCTGTTGACTCTTATCCAAATTCCAGCTTTAACTTGTTGTTAACTTGTTGACAACAACTTGTAGTAGCTGAACTTTTAGCCAGAGAGGAAAACAGGCTGCCTCGTGTGCTTTGTTTACCTCAAGCAGCAGTGGCGCATGCGCAGTAGTGAAGGTTCCAAAGATCACAGCGCCATCTACAGGCCCAGCATGGTAACTACAGTAAATTCATGAGTACGGGGGGTGGGGGGAGAGAGTCGTATCCACAGAATTCGCCCATGTCAACGCAAAACTTTCAACCTAATTAACATACCCAAAAGTTGCGTTTCCCCCACACAGTGTCCGTGTAAACAGGGCCTAGGATATATCCCGAGGATAGATCTCTCCATTGTTATGCTGATGATTGTCAGATTTACCTGCCTTTGAAACCAGCTAGTGCTTGCTCCATTCACCCTCTCCTAAAATGTCTGGATGACATTAAGACCTGGATTGCTTCAAATGTCTTAAGTTTTAATGATCAGAAGACTGAAGTAATTGTCTTTAGCCCTAGCTCAACCGCCACCCCTGATCCTGTAAAACTGGCTTCCCTTCAGTCATATCTTAGGCAGTCTGTTAAAAATCTCAGGATGGATTTAGACTTGGATTTGATAAATCAAAATTTGTCCCTAAATATTCCGTAGGTGTGAGTGAGAGAGTGAATAGTTGTTTGTCTCGTTTATCTCTTTGTGACACTGTGATGGGCTGGAGACGTTTCCAAGGTGTCCCCCTGCCTCTTGCACAGTGACCCCCCGCGACCCAGAAAGGAAGAAGCAGATAAAGATGATGGGTGGATATGTCATAACTGGGCTTAAGACTGGAAGCCAGAAGTTGAAGCCACAATAGACGAGCGTCCCCTAGTTGTTGGCTGCAGCTCAGTTTTTACAACCTGCTCCCCATGTACGGTAAACAAATCGGACATTTCCATGAATAAAAAAAATACTAAAATACACTGATTATGTTTTCAGGTTTGTAGATTTGCAAAGCTTCTCGTTTAGTGCTATATGTTCAAGTTTTTTTTCTAATTACTTTTGGTTTCAGCTAGTTATTTGAGACTTAACGAGGCTGCCATGGTTGCTCGATGGTGAGTGCCACAGTCTTGTAAAGTTGCAGAGGATGCAGTTTTGAGTTCAGGTTGCATCAGGAAGGGCATCCGGAGTAAAACGCCTGTTAGCAAGCTGGTGCGGTGGGTAGCACTTTGGTATCCCAGGATACCTGTCCTACGTGTCCTACGTGGTCCGCAGGCTCAAACTCCAAAAAATACAACAAAGCAACATCAGAAAATTGACGTTTTGACTTAATTTTTAGATAATTGCTTACTCTTACTTACCGTACTATGAATAAGTGTAAGGATTGTTTTTTTTGTGGAAAAATCTCTTAAAGGGGACCACACATACAAAATTCACTTTTTAATGTTTTTTTTACTGAACTTTGGGTATGTACTTCATAAAAAAACAGTCCTAGTGCTAAAAAAATGCACCCAGTGGTTTATTTACTCTAAGTATATTTATTTATCTTTGATAGAAACACTCCGATTGCACTTCCTGCGGTTTGTGACGTCACAAACCGTAGCCACAACCCACACCAAACCTGAGTCCAGCCCCTCAACTAGCAACCCCTGGTGCGGCTCAACCCACTTCAGTATAAAAAACGTCACCGTTGCCGAGCAGTTTTGGAGCTGACCTGGCGGTCATTTATTTATTTATTCATTTATTTAGCCCCCGGGGGGGCTATGGGCTCAGCCCTGCTCCAGCCAGCAGCACATCTTGAGTAAAACCAGAATGTTTTATTACCTTGTTTGAATGAACTCTGTCTCGTTGAAACTGTGCACACACACTCTCGCGGTTTGGACTTGTTTCTTATATGATGGACTACTTTTGCACAACTGTCAGTTTGGTTGAGCGGTTACGACACTTGAACGCCACGCAGGAGAGCGGAGATCGCATCCTGTCAACGGCATCTTTTTTTTCCCCCTTTTTTTTAAAGCCTTTTGTTTCGGTGAAATCGGGGTGAGACTAGATATATACATCGACATAATAATACTTTATAATTGTTATTTTTACGTTTTAGTTCAATTTTTAGTGTAATAGCGATCGCTCCCAACGCGCAGCCGGCAGAAAACTGTGCACACACAACACTCTCTCGCGGGGCGACAGTCTGTACCATCAAGCACCACTGATCGATATATTTTCAGATTAGCAACTTATTTATTTTAATAATACCTTTCACTTCATCAAAATCTAATCAAAACTCCAGCGTTCTAAAAGTAGGTGGTTGTATGTATTTCTTATACGATGAAGGACTGCTGTTGTTCAACTGAACCTGTAGGTCAGTGAGTTAATACACTGGTGTCGCACCCAAATGACCGGGGTTCGCGTCCCGGCCACGGCATCTTTTTTTTTTTTTTTCGGAGAGATCGGGCTGCAGTTAGCTGCTGGCTTTTGAGGACAGTGTGGGTCCGGTCCGGTCAGAGGTTAGGTTGCCTCATACGGATAAATTAACTGGAAACACTCTGTGAAGTTTGCGTTTGTCTGGATTGGATGTGCAACCGTGGACCAAAGCGCCGCATGCAACTAGCAGGAGCTACGCGGGCTGTTTGTTACCGAAGGAGGAGGAAGAGCTCGGATTCGGGAGGGCATGATAATAGGAGCAGCTAATGGCGGCGCACACAAACAGCTTTCAGTAAGTTATCTTTTAAGCTAGCACTAACAGTAAGTAAAACGAGTAATAAAAAAAGGCTAATTTTAAAACAACAGATTTGAGATACTGGCAGTTACAGAGGGCGGAGACAGAGTTTTGACGGGCGTGGACTTCAGAGCTCATTATCATAAACAGCTCGTTTAGAACGGAAGTTAGAAATGGCAGAATTAAAAAGGGTATAATTTATTATCTAAGAATTATTTTTTGTATTAAATTGAATGAACGGGGTCTGGATAGCACACAGACATACCATAAAAATTTAAAAAACCAATATGTGGTCCCCTTTAAACTTGATTTTTTTTTTTGTATCCTTGTGGTCCCCCAGTGATCAAATGTGGATAATAGCAAAAGTTGGTGTACCATTCTTCCTCAAAACAAGTGTTTTGTATTATTTTTCTAATGCTGCTTCTGTGTTATCTCACTTCTTCATCTTTAGTGTCTACATTTTAAATAAATGAGCACACGGTTAGTGAAATCACAGGAACCTGCATGGGCTGCTCACTGGTGAACCCGTAGCAGACAGGAGAGAGAGAATACTAAAATTGAAGCCCCACAGGATTATTAAATATAATCTGCTTTGTTACTGAGAGAGCATATCATACTGGCAGTACAATGGATTAGTGGTTAGAATTGTTGCAAGAAGGTCCTGGGTTCAATCCCCAGTTTGGATCTTGGGTCTGTCTGTGTGGAGTTTGCATGTTCTTGTGTTTATGTTTTTTAACGGATACTAAACATGCATGTTAGGTGGCCTTCAGGGCCACGCCTCCCTTGCAAAAGAACTCTGTGATCTCAGTAGGATTTCTCTGGTTAAATAAAGATTAATTATAAAGCAGAAATGGAGCCCAGCAAATGTAAACTTCTGATTGCCTTTTTTTTTTTTTACACCATTTTACATCACATGAAGATGGAGGCCACTGATTTTAAACTGAGCTTTGTGTACGTCTTCTGAAGCTAATATCTGACTCATTAGATCAAGAAAGTCTCCATAGTATTTGGTTTGCTCTGCAGTGATTTGTTAGCTCCATGCTTTAGTTATATTTGTGCTGCACTTGCTAAATTGTTTTTTAATACAACAGAAATGCTCTTGCTCTATGCGGTCATCAGAAAGTATATTTCCTCCTACTTTTACAATTCAAGGGAAGCTCTTTGAGTAAAAATGAGTAAAACTTCCATTCACAGGAGGAATTCATACTTTTTCTCAGCTCTGAGCGTAATGATGCTCCCCAGCTCGAAAAAATAGATATAAATGTGAAAATCCTGAATGTAATTAAAAAGCAATATCACAAGTTTCTGCTCTGGAGGGTAAACCCACATTTGCAAATAGTTTTGTGTGTCGACTCTGGTGGCGCCTCAGGATCATAGCTGTGTTTGTGGTCATGTGCAGATTTGTCAGTGTCTCGTTCTTTACCGGCAGGGAAACGTTTGGATTTAAAACCTGTTCTGTGTAAGATCGCCTGCAGGTTGGTGTGCGGTGATGGAAGGATTAGAACCGAGTGACTGTTTCACCAAATTGTTTGTGCAGCTTGCAGAAAATCCTATGTGGATTGGTGAAATATTCAGCTTTAGTATTATTTATTGAGCCTAAATGGGCATGGGTGTTCTGGAAAACCATGATGGGCTGATGTGCTTACGGTACTTTATTTATTTTGTGTCTGACGTTATCCTCTCAACAGGAGCAGAGGGATTGAAACAGTTCAGTCTGTTTTAGTTCAGAGCTGACAGGTGGGTTTAGACTAAAGGGCGAGATACACTCGAGCGTTCTCACGATACGCCTATACGCAATGTACGTACGTCAAGGCAAAAGCGTAGCNGCTTCAAAAGCAGCTCCTTCCAGAACGAGTGCACACAAATCAGCTCCTGATGGGCTCGTTTTACAAAAACCATTATCACCACCCCTCATATCAGGTTTTGTTTCGTTCCACAAAGATTATGTTTGACTTTCATTTTATAGCTTTATATTTTTATACATGTCCTTTGTTTTGCCAACAAAAAAATAAATTTTCATTGTTTTTTACTTCCCCATCTTTTTACACGAAGTACAAATAAATAAATAAAAATGTGCTGAAAATCTGCTTGGTCAAACTTTTTATTACTTTTTAATGCAGCAGCCACAAAAGAGGAGAAAATAGATTAAAGGAATGCATATTGCAGATTGCCATTATGGCAACGAAAATCATTTCATGCTTGGAAGAGACTGTATTATAGCTGTTTGTTCAACCTTGTAAATGATGTTCTGTATGATCTCATGCAATATTGAGACCTGTGAATGTGATAGTGCTCAATATGTTGAGCTGTCTCAGCTACTAACACCAAACTTTAGCTCTACGCATGACCTGTGCTGGCACAAAGAGTTGGAATGAGCACAAGCAGGCAGTGCAAAAAACAGGAAAATATTGATTATGTAAAAACAAGTCCATTAAAACACTATCCAGCGACCTCAGTAACTTAAAGAGTACGGTATATATTTTTCCTAATTTACCTTTTATATTAAAGTTTTCTAACAAGTATGTCTTCAGACATAGTCCTTTTAATGTTAATCATTAAATAAATGTTTTTCATTGATTTATTTTCTCTGGCAGCTGCTGTAGTGCTGAGAAATCCCTTCATATAATGTTTGGCTTCATTGTGAAGCTTGGGGTTTCCCCTTTTTAAAAATAGTGCTGGAATTACCAATGGCATCACTCCATACCAATAAAAATCTAGTGCCCCCACCACCACCACCACCAGCGAAAAATAGTCTGTAGCTCCAAAACATACGTTTCATAAGTTGTTTTTTTCTTTCTTTTCTATTTTCCCCTGTTTATAACAGGGAAAGCCCCAAACAAAGTGTGGCATGCCTGTGTAATACCACTACTACATGTGTGCCATGACTTTGTTAGGACCCAGGAACTGAATGAGATCTGTAGTCTGGCAGGTAAAGTACAGGTAATCCATATCAGAATCCTTTTTGGCCCCGCAACACACTTCGTAACGTGGCTCTGGCTTTAGTGGCGCTGGCTGTGTAGTCTGGGAAGATTAATTCATTTAACCTTTATGGCAATCCGTTGTTCCTTGTAGGTCAGCAGGGCTCTGTCCTGGGCCCTCTACAGGATTTCAATGTTTGGTGTGATCAGTCAATCTTTACGTCCCCATTCATCAGCAGCACTTCTTTATATTAATTTTAGCTTCTGTTGTGGTAGAGCTTGACTTCAGACGTTCTTCGACGCCAGTAATCGGTATATTGTACCGTCTCATTCTCCCCTCTATGTTCTCGCATCCTCGTTGACATTTGAGTTTGCAGGCTGGTCACCGTAGCCTGAAGCATGGTCCCTTCATCAGACCACAGTGACAGGCCACCTTTCGTGTCTTTCACTTCTGGTTTAATGCGGTCCACTTCTGTGCAGATGGCAGCCATGTTGTTTGCGCTTTCAGCTCGCACTGCTTGTAGTTCTAACTTCAAAGTGTCAAAGTCATCTGACAGTATATGTCTGAATTCCTCATGAAAATTTGGAAATATCCCCCTTTGGAAATACAGAAAAAAAATTGTCCTGTAAGTTGCGTTTTTTTGCATAATTTGCATGCCTTGCGACTTGTATGCCAAAGAGATGTATGTATGGATTTCTCCCCATATGTATCAAGTTTTGGCTGAGATATGACCATTTTCATTCATTCTGACTGAAAATATTTAACACTACCATTTTCAGCCACTAGATGGCACTTGAGTAGCATGGCATGACATTGTGTCATGTAATTAGGGATGCACCGATCCACATTTCTCACTTCCGATCCAATACTCAAAAACTGGGTATCGACCGATACCGATACTTTTCCGATCCGATGCCGTTCAGGTATACACATCTGTATAATGAAGCTTTTGAACTGAGAATATTTATTTCAACATGGTGTGAGACATCCAATGAAGACTCTCTGAGCCTTACCACAGGAACCTCACAAACTTTAACAGCAAACAGGAGGCATGTTTTCACCACACACTCATGGTTCAGTTGGAAAAACTAAAAAAATGCTAAGCATGATGGGAAAGACAACACAGCCACTCCCCTTAACCAGTAAGGCAGTGGATTTTGTTGTCTTTCCCATAATGCTTAGCAGTATTTTAGTTTTGAAAACTAAAATACTGCTAAGCATTCTGGGAAATCCCGTTTTTTAGTTTCGTTTTTGACTGTGGCACTGAGTTGTAATTCTTGTTGAATTTGATCAACAGATACAGATTTAAACAATACTGTACATTGAATTTACATTTATAAATTCAATGCATAGTTTAAATCTGTATCTGTTGATCAAAACCAACTAGAATTTTACAACTCAGTGCTACAGTCAAAAACGAAACTAAAAAACGGGATTTCCCAGAATGCTTAGCGGTATATTACTGTTCAATTATAGTTTAAATCTGTATCCCTTGATCAAATTCAACAAGAATTACAACTCATATAGTGCCAGAATCAAAAATAAAACTAAAAAATGGGGACTGTGTTGATTTCCCATAATGCTTAGCAGTATTTTAGACTAGTGTTCTTGGCACCATGAGTCAGAAGGACGTCTGTGGTAGAGACCTGCCTCGTTTTTGCCATTAGTTTGTGAATTACTGTAGTGAGGCTAAAGAGTGTCTTCTTTGGGTTTACCTCAGACAATGTTAAAACAGAAGTCACAGAGCATGGTGCAATATACTGCTCTCTGACATCTAGAAAATATCGGAAATTTTGGCAGGCTGGTTCCAATATCCGATACCTGCCTTATGCTGGTATCGGATACCGATACTGGATCGGATCCGCCCAATCCCTACATGTCCTCCAGATGCAGGAAGAAGGCCACCTGTATCATGAAAGACCCCACTCACCCTGCACACACACTTTTTGCCCCACTCCCCTCAGGAAGGAGGTTGAGGAGCATTAAGTGTAGAACCACTAGACTGAGGAACAGCTTCTACCCTGAGGCTGTTAGACTCATGAATAAATAAATAATAAGAATAATCACTGCAAAATATCACATCATGCTGATGCTGATCTGTTTCTTGTTGCTGTGTTCATCTGTGACCATTTGCTCATATAGACTCATGTTCGTGCGGCTGTCTGTTTGTAATGATTTTGTTTTTCTATTACATTAGTGCTTAGTGTATTTCTAGTTGATGTTTTTCTTAGTCAATCCTAGATGTTATTACTGTTTTTCTCTTACATTTTGTTGTTGAATGTAACTGGGACCCTGTGTACATAATCTCGTTTCATCACATGTACAGGTAGTCCCCGATTTACGAGCGCTCTGATCTACGAGGTTCCGGACTTACGAGCTGGCGAATTATTGGAAAAAACGCAAAAAATACTGAGTTTTCCTGTGTTTTTTCACCACAGTTCGTTAGCTAAACATGTGGACACACGTTTCCGATCATTTTTATGCACTCATAAGCAGTTTTTCGATGAAAAACGAGTGTTCGTAGTCGCGCTAGCAAAACCGTTCCAATTTACGAGCGAAATTCCGGACTTACGAGAAGCGTGGCGGCCGTTCCAAATTACGAGATTTCCGGTTTACGAGCGCCTCGTTGTAACGGATCTCGCTCGTAAATCGGGGACTACCTGTACCACATGCGGTGCAAATGACAATAAAGATTCTCTGACTCTGACTCTCTAATAGGTAAAAAGTGGCTGTAAATGACCCAATTGGCTTGCCATAGTTGCCACCTTCATCCAGCTTGCCTGGAGCAACAGTCAAATCAGCTTAATTTCGCTGCGCCGCCTCGGCGAAATGAAGCTGATACGACCATTGAAATGCATTTATTAAGTAAATGTTCAGCTGAGACACATCTTTTGTTATAATGTTGAGCAAACAAATAATTGTTTTAGGTGCTTATCTTATTAAATTTTGAAGAAATGAGCAGCGTTCCTCCTTCTTGATTTTCTCCCTCAGTCTCGGAGCACCGAGGCAGTGAATACTTTTGAAAATGCAGCTGATTTGACCGTTAAAGTGCATTTATTAAGGAAAAGTTCAACTGAGACACATCTTTACTATAATTTTGAGCAAACAAATAATCCTCCCATTCACGCGGCAGCCATTTGGCAGCCAATCGATTTTTGGCACAACACCGGCCCACGTTTCTGGATTGTCAGCGGTGACGCGTAACAAACACGACACATCAGCAGTGATGCATAATAGATGTGAAGTATACGGCAAAGCAACGTATTTATGGATTTTTCCACTTAATTAGACAAATATGTACTGATGCAACTTATAGGGCAGAGCGACGTGTACGGTGGAAAATACGGTAGTAAAATGTCCACTTTAAGTTCTTCATCCATACCTAGACTTTCACTTTGAGTTGGAGAGGGTCCATCTGGGTCACCTGTTGCCCTCTGCTTTGTGGCTTTTGCAGGTTGTGAAGTGCTGCTCTTTAACTTGTATTTTTGAATCTTTTCTGCCATTCAGTTCAACTCAAAGTATACACAGTGCACATTTCAATGTTTCTCATGT
Source organism: Garcialebias charrua (assembly GCA_038048925.1). NCBI lineage: Eukaryota > Metazoa > Chordata > Actinopteri > Cyprinodontiformes > Rivulidae > Garcialebias > Garcialebias charrua. Next base: position 74,665 of record JBBPBX010002787.1, on the reverse strand, counting down.
TCTTCCTCGACCTGATGGCTGGAGTTTGTGTTTTAATAGCTGGTTTTAATAAAAATGTCGGTCCAGGAGTTCAGAAAGCCACGTCTTACTCCATGTCCCGCTCACTAGCGCACCCCAAAAATCACGTTTTCATACTGTTGTAAACAAAACTAGCTTGTAGCCAGGCCAGTTGGTATTGCTAATAATCAACAAACTACATATCATTTGAAGCTTTTAATATGAAAACTTTATATTGAAAAAATTCCTCATTGGGACTCACTTTGCCAGAACGGGTCACATATCTATAAAACTGACAGAATCATAGCCAATTTTATATTCTATGAATTCAGTACGGAGGCCATCTTGAGTTGGATTGACTGTAAACATTATTCAGTTATAGATGCATATCCGCTGATTACTTTCTGAGAGCTTTATTAAAAATTCAAGTTTATGAATATATTTTGTTAACAGACGGAGAAATGAACACACACACAGACTTTGGATACCCTTTTGCCTTGGGTGGTGGGTGATAACGAAAGTTAGGTGTGGTAAAAGCCCCGTCCCTGTGACATTGCGGGTGGTTGTCCTACTTCTTTACATTTGGCTCGTAAGTCTTATTTTACGTAACACTCTTCAACCCATTTTGTCCACAGTTGCCATGGTGAGACTAATTTATACAGACATTCAGAATTAGGCTGCTCTTGTTAACATGCACTGAAAGCCGATACTCATTCCCCCTCCCCACCACCACCACCACACTCAAACACCCACTCTGAGTTAAATGTTGAGGTGTGTGAGTCTGGACGACAGAGCTGACTGTCAGCTGTGTGTGTTTTGAGCGGTTCATGTGATTATTACTGTGAATTGTTTAGCAAGTGTGTTTACAGACGGTGATTGTTCAGAACGATGCAGATATTAATCTGCAGCCTGTTTTTTTTTATAGAAATTCTTCACTAATTCACATGACTATTGTTTGTCTTGTTTTACTGTTGTGGCTTAAGTATTTACTGTACTGGTAAATCAGGTTGCATGTAACGATATCTTTTTGTCTAAAAAAAGCTAAGTCTGGTCCTCTGGACATTCAAAACAAAACAAAACAAAGCAAAAAAATTGTGGAAATGTTTCGTCTTTCGTCCGAAAGACTTCCTCAGTCTGAGATGCTATATTCAGCTCAGTCTTACCCTCTCACAGTGGATCAACCAGTACCGGTATATCTTTTTGTGTTTTACAATCGGTTTATTCTCATATCCATTGAAAAACAGAATCGTAGACTCTGTTTCCATGCAGAAATCACAGATACAGTAATCTGTAATAAAGCAGTTATATGTGAGGGAAAACAATAACTTTAATCTTTAGTTCAGTAAATAGGTTCACATGTGTCTGCACAGTGGCAATCTGTGGCTTATAATAAAATGACAGCAAGATGTAGAGATAAATTGGGACCAAAGCAAGACAAAGAAATGAAAGAACGAAGGACGTGAGTCATGCTGTCACAAAGAAAAAGACCTTTGTAGGAGAAGCGTTTGTAAAAATCAATTTCAAGAAGTCTGCGTCATCTCAGTTCAGACTTTCAGACATGAATAGAGAGCTCTGTTTGTTTGAAATTGGCTGAAATGCAGAGGAGGGACAGGGTGAAGCTGAGCATCTTTCCATAGATTTGGCAACAATGGCAAGCGTATCCGGAGACGGGATAGAATAATGGAGCCAAAAAAATGTCCAATTAAATATAAAGCTTTATCTCTACCACCATGAGAAACACCCAAATTGCAAGCATTGCAAGCAGCTACTCTCATTTTGTGTTCTGAAAAACTTCCAGTCTATGGCATGCTGTATGACGCATCTTGCCAACAGCTGCAGAGTGAATACCAATCAATAAAAATACCTTGATCAGTACTTTGAGCCAATTTATCCAAATCACTTGAGACATCCTAAATTTATATTTAAAGTTTATTTTCTGAGAGTTGCATTAAATAAGGATAATGGTTCAAACATTCAGTTAAATGAGAAACCCCTTCAACAAGCAAATATACCATCACTTGTCACCAATAACTGTATTATCTATGCCGCTGTATTTTATATAAAACAAGCTTTTTTTTGCAAGAGTGTTAGGTTTCTTTTCAGTTTAGGAAACATCACTGATACCAAAGATACCAAAGGGAGGGGGAGTGGTGGCGGCGGCGCAGAGGTTAGAAAAGGTGGGTCTGTGATCGGAAGATCGCTGGTTCAACTCCTGGTACTGACGGCATAAAAAATGTGGGTGGGATTAGTGAAGCACCCACACCTGTCTCTATCCTCATTTGCCCCACTCTGGGCCCTTGAGCAAGGCCCTTAACCCCTCCCCCCAATTTGCTCCCTAGATAGCAACTCTCTGCTCCACACAGAGGGTTGTGGTAGCTCGGTGGTCTGTGGTTGCATCCGGCGTAAAAATTATTGCCATGTCTTCGTGCGACTTACTCTGTGGCGACACCCTCTGATGAAGGGAGAAGCCGAAAGAAGAAGAAAAAAACATCCGTATGTCAGAACACAACAATTTAGACATTACCATTGGGCTCATTCATCGAAATAGCCGCACAGACCAGTTCGTCTGTAAGCATCCTCTAGCCGTTCTTAAATCCCAGATGAATCCGGCCACGTCCCGCTCAGATGTGAGCTTTCAGAAATGTAGTTAGCAGGCGTAACCAGAAGAAGCGTGGAGCAGAACTCTGCTAGGCTGAAGTGGAGTGTGATACATTAAATGTGTTTCTGTCGCCGCCCTCGTGTCATTTACTACATTTAATGAATTGGCTCGCTTTAGCAATCCCGTTTGTGGTCAACTATTTTTTTTAACCGATGACAAAGTTGCTGTGTGTCGTCATCATTATTCCCTCGGTAATAAATCTGTTTGCTGTTGTTTAATCCCACAAGCAGGTGGTCGCAACTAATGTCATCAGTTCATAACATTACTGAGCTGCAGCTCCGCTGTTTTATTTTTTATTTTTTATTCACCCATCAGCCAGCCTGTTAACTACTACATCTGTCAGAGGCACAGAAGAGCAGAGGTAGGTTGTCTCCGACCCCCCTCGCCATCTGTCTTCTGAATGGACCGAGACGACCAGGACATGTCCCAGTACTGACACGTCTTGTGAATTAACCAAATGTTTTTTGTGTAAAACAAATATTCTCAATAATTCATTCAACCTTTATTTAGGCAGGTTAATCCCATTGAGCCTCGAGGACTCATTTACAAGAGAGACCTGGCTACAAACTGAAGAATGATGACAACAGCAACAGTGGATTTTCCTTGAACAATCAACAATAGACAAACATAACTGTTTTTTACTGTTTTTCTCTTGCATTTGTTGTTGGATGTAACTGGGACCCCGTGTACATAATCTCGTTTTCATCACATGTACCACATGCAGTGCAAATGACAATAAAGACTCTCTGACTCTGACTCTGATAAGAGAGAAATACAGATTTTTTTTAACAAGTTAAAACAAAGATATCAAAGTAGCAAAACAGACAGATTATAAGGTACAGTAGATGTAGAAAATCAAAAACGGGAACATGTCTGTGCTTACATTTGTGAGGGTTTCTTGTTGTTGCAGCTTATATCTCTATTCAAAGGGTGTTCAGGAAAAAAAAATTAAAAGGCCATTAAAACCAAAAGAGCAGATATCTCCCAACCCCCACTGAACATGCCACATAAGTGTAGTGGAAATGGGATTCAACCTTCATCTTATTTCAGTTCAGATCAGGGGCTTCCTTCCTTCTCACAAGTCCATAATTTATTTCCTCCTATCACCTTTTCCAGGGTGCTCCTATCCACTATACTCAGCATCCACAAGCACACATGGACACCGTCAAGGGCACGACTAATGCACGAACGCACACAAGCCTTTGAGAGAACAAACAGCAAATTGATCTTGCACCAGGTGTCTTCCTTTCTCCTGCTATCTTCCATTTGCTAATTGCATATTTGTCATTTGCCCGGTCTTGCAAGGCTGCAGCTCAGCATATTGATCAATCTAATGCTAACAAAATGAAAAAAAGCAACTCACACAGTCTCACAGGACCATGGGAGAAAATATCATTGAATGGACTGACAAGAAGCTGTATTCAGTATAATCATTGTCATTGTATTAGAGACACTTACCGGTAACTGGAAGTGGGCATTGTTGTTTTCTCTGAAAGGTTATTGAGATGCATCTAAAGATGGCTGGGTAGTGAGGAATTGTTTCACCCTTTGTCGAAACATTGATTTCCAAAGTGGGCTTGGTGCTGGGAAGAGTCTGAGGGGAAAATCCTGGAACTTGGGAGTGAGCATTTGGCATATTCCCTTGTAGGCCTGTCACAATGACAAATTTTGTTGGGCGATTAATTGTCCCGGTAATTATTGTGATAAATGATAATATTGTTTGAAATTTGACAATGATGAGTAATTAATTATCGTCAAATTTAAGTATAAATTTTGGTTAATTTTTGTGTGTACTACCTTTGTTGACCACTGGATGGCAGTATAAGACTCTTTGATCTGAAGGATGGATAGTGAGGGAGCAAGCAGAGTGTCTCTTTAAGAAAAATGGGAGGGAGGCCTCTTGATGTGACACGAGCTGTCTCCTGTTTTTAGGTTCGCAAAATGGCGGATGCTTGGTGTAGCATGGCATTTTTCACACAAAGCTTTTAATAAAAACTCCGTAAACAAGTTCTCAGCTTCTTTTTTCAGAGAAAAACAACTTTTTACACGAAGGCACGGGTTTCAACCGTGAATTTTAGAGCTTCCACAAGACAGAGTTTTTTTCCCCCGAGGTTGGACTGTTAGCGTAGCTCGTAGCTTAGCTTCTCAGCTTAGCTGCTTTTAACCATTCAAAAACACGATTTTGGGTGATTAAAACAGATTTGAAAGAAAAGAGGGGGAAAAAAGAAAGAGCACCGGAGTTGAACCAGTGTCTTCGGTACAAAGAAAGACACGAAGAAAGGATAAAGCTGATAAATGAAAATGATTTATTGTTTATCATGACAGGCCTAATTCTTTGTGTCATCTGCTGGGAAAACAAACAACTAAAAAGTGAGAAAATGTCATTCCCACTTTGAATACATATTTAAATATTTTGCCAGTTACAGAGGAAATTATAAACAATAGAAGATCAATAACTTATCTTTTTGTTGAGGAATAAATCTGTCTTTTCTGTGTTTCTAGCAGCCGAACAAGCTTTCACCACTGGAGATGTGCTCACAGGAGCACATGACGAGCTATATTTAAAACAAACATTTAATAGTTGTTTCTAGGGGGAAATATGATTATCTTTTTATAAAGTAGCGTGTTTTAGTGCCTGGGCGAGTCTCTGGAAGTGAATGTGGGCCAAACGCAATCTCCAGTGAACTGAAAGAAGCTTTTTCTTCCGTTTGGTTGTGGGCTGTTTAACAGATGTGTGTATTGTGTGATGATGGGGAAAACGTCCTTGTTCTCCTGAGCGCTCCACATGAGCTGGTTGTACCTTTTGGGAACAGAAAGATTCAGAAGTGGAAGCTGGGAAGGAAACTGAATTGATAATACGGATCTGTTTTTTTTTTTTCATTCATTCAACCTTTATTTAGTCAGGTAAATCTTTTGAACCTCATGGGCTCATTTACGAAAGCGACCTGCTAAAACTAAAGAACAATGAACAGCAGTGGTAGAATTTCCTTAAACAATAAACAAACAAACAATAAACAATAGAAAACAAAAGAGAGAAAAAAACAAAAGAAAGTTTTTTTTTTTTTTTTTTAACAAAGTATCAAAAAACTAGCAAAACATTATAAGGTAGACGTATAAAATCA
>JBBPBX010002787.1:39912-67598 GCA_038048925.1 Garcialebias charrua | reverse complement strand
TGTGTTAAGTGGAAGAAAACGAATAGAACAAAAAATAGGGGAGCAAAACCATTCCCCTCCAGCTGCTCCATTAATCAGGCGCCACACTGACCCCCGACGACTTTCTCTAAATTAACATTTTTGAAAAACAATCCTTACTAAAGTTTTTGTTTGACCTTACTAACATTAAGAGCCTTTGAGGAAAGAAAGCAAGATGACCTGAAACAAGCATAAAGAACCTTTAAAAGACAAACTCTGGTAGGGATACCCCGATAATTCTCAATCAGGTCATCTGGACAGTTTCTTTCCAGAAAGAAACTGTCCAGATGACCTGATTGAGAATTATTGGATTTGATACCTGATTACTGAGCATGAACTTTCTTGTCTGGTAGGGATAGTTATTATGTGACCAATAAACAATGTTTTAGACAGTATTGTGGAAAATATGCATTTTACTGTGAAACCATCTAAATTCTATACAGTTTAGTTTTATCTTGTTTGTAGTGGGGTACACTCCACTCTGTTTATGATTATTTAAATTATTATAAGCTTCTATCTCCTTGTACCATAATTTTCTCTTTTTTAATCAAGCGTATGCATTCGTACAATTTTATCTATATAATTTTATTTTTATAAACTGATTTAGCCAGTTCCACATACAAAAAAACGTTGATCCAACCATCGATCTTGGCGGTTCATTTGATGAGTCGCAGCCACTCTGGGTCATCTGGTTGGCTGCTATTAATAGCATCAGTCCAAAGTCTTTTATTTGTTTTTGTTGATTTGCTCATTTAGCTTTGAGATCTAGTAGAGTGCTGTATGAATGGGTAAATGAGGACACAGATTGTAGTGTAAGCGCTTTGAGTACCTTGATTAGATAAAAAGGTGCTATATAAGTACAGTCCATTATCATCATTACCATTGTTCTGCCCCTGAAAAACAAGAAACTTGATTTTCCTGGACCCGTCTTTGTCTGCTGCACTGACCAAATGATGTGATGAAATTGTTGCAGCCTCAATCAGATATAGGTTACATGTTTACCTGCATTTTCATGGTAATGTGTCTTGTGTCCCTCACAGTTTGTCTGTTTGTCCTCGGGAAACACACAAAAAAAGGGAGAACAGTGAATGTTGAAATATACGAGGTTCCACAAACGGAATGACTCGAAAAACTTGAAGGATCTGGTGTTTATCCTGCCTCATTGGTTGTAAAGTTGTGGAACTAGTAAAACCATTGGATGATGTTTCTGGTTTGTGCCAGGGCTCAAATGAAAGCCGATTCTTTGTTGTGTGTGTCGGGTTTAATCTGATTTGACAAACCCCCCATTTTGTGGTTTCAGTTGCAGTCATTACATTCTTACTAAAGTCAGTATCTTCATAAATGTGATGGCAAAACCAGTGTCTAAATATGTATCCGTGTTTTTATTTTTTTGTAAGAAGTTGTGATGATAATCTTTAAAGAGGATTTCCATCAAATCTGCAGATCATTTTTCAAACTGACACAAGTCCAAACTGCTTCCTGTCACAATTCCACAGACACGCCGGCTCCTGATTTATGATAATTTCCAGGGAATCATCAGACTCCTGAGAGCCAGGAATGCTGCCTTCAAAGCGGGAGATCAGGTGGGCCTGAGGGCAGCCAGAAACAACCTGGACCGGGGCATCAGAAAGGCAAAGAAGCAGTATTCTGGGAAAATAGCTCACCGTTTCAAGGACAGCAGGGATACACGCAGTCTGTGGCAGGGAATACAGACCATCACAAACTACAAACCACCCCCCCAGACCTGTGACAGCTCAGCCTCTGCGCTGAATGAACTGAATGAGTTCTTTGCTCGGTTCGAGGCAAGTAACAGCACACCAGCACATAAACTCCCCCCCTCTCCTGATGGCCAGGTGCTGACGCTGTCCTCAGACAGCGTAAGGCGATCATTCATCAAGATTAACGCCCGGAAGGCCTCTGGTCCTGACAACATACCTGGTCGTGTGCTGAAGGACTGTGCAGGGGAACTCGCAGCGGTCTTCACGGACATCTTTAACATCTCACTGAGCCAGGCCATCGTCCCCACCTGTTTCAAAGCCACCACCATCATCCCTGTCCCAAAGAAGGCAACGCCCGCATGCCTCAATGACTATCGCCCAGTAGCACTCACCCCCATCCTGATGAAGTGCTTTGAACGGCTAGTCATGAAAAGCATCACATCTGTCCTCCCTGACTCCCTGGATCCCTTCCAATTTGCATACCGACCTAATCGCTCAACCGACGATGCCATCTCCTCTGCCCTTCACACAGCTCTCACACATCTGGACACGAAGGACTCCTATGTTAGAATGTTGTTCATCGACTTCAGCTCGGCATTTAACACCATCATCCCCCAACAGCTCATCCTTAAACTGGACAGTCTGGGGCTGAACACCTCAATGTGTAACTGGCTGCTAGACTTCCTGACCGGGAGACCACAGACAGTACGGATCGGGAGTAACACATCTAGCACCATCACATTGAACACAGGGGCCCCACAAGGATGTGTGCTGAGCCCCCTTCTATTCACCCTGCTAACACATGACTGCACACCATCGTACAGCTCCAACCACTTCATCAAGTTTGCGGATGACACAACAGTGGTAGGTCTCATCAGCAACAACGATGAGACGGACTACAGGAACGAGGTGAGCCGCCTGGCCTTGTGGTGCGGACACAACAATCTCACTCTCAACGTGGAGAAGACAAAGGAGATTGTTGTGGACTTCAGGAAGAGGGATGCCCAACATGCTCCTCTGACCATCAACAGCACCGCAGTGGAGAGAGTGGACAGCACCAAGTTCCTGGGAGTGCACGTCTCAAAGGACCTGTCCTGGAGCAGGAACACTGCAGCACTGGCAAAGAAGGCTCACCAGCGTCTCTACTTTCTCCGCAAGCTGAAAAGGGCTGGAGCTTCAACCCCCATCATGAGCACCTTCTACAGAGGTGCCATAGAAAGTGTCCTGACCAGCTGCATCACTGTGTGGTTTGGTGCATGTACTGCATCCTGCCGCAAGAGCCTCCAGCGCATTGTGAGAGCAGCTGAGAAGATCGTGGGCACCTCCTTGCCCTCACTGCAGGACTTACACAGCAAACGCCTCACTCGGAAAGCCCACTGCATGGCAGGTGATCCCACACACCCACTACACAGCTGCTTCAGACTGCTGCCATCAGGAAGGAGACTGAGGAGTCTCCAGGCTCGAACCAGCAGACTGAGAGACAGCTCTGTTCATCAGGCAGTCAGAATGCTAAACACTCTGCCTGCTCTGCCTCCCCTCCCATTTGAACTGCCTTAACACTAAAACTTTCTCACATATTATCACTCAACACAAAGTTTTTAACACTAGACTCTGTGTCACCAAACGGGTTTTCACTAAACTCTCGGTCATGTGCTCATACAGTTTGCACTACTTCTCATACTTGCACTAATGTCTGTATTACATCACTGCCTATAATCATAATACTGTTTACATTCTCTGTTTACATTTATTAATACTGTTTACTTTTATTACTACTGCTTACATGTAATTACTACTGTTTACATTTATTTACACTACTCTAATATCTACACCACTGCTGGTACATATACAGTGTGCTCTGAACGGTCTTATTTAGGGATGCCCAATGTGCCTTACTGCATATGCCACTTTTTGCCTCTACAACAACATCAACTACTACCTCATACATATACTGTGTACATTGACTCATACGCTGCTTTGCCACTTTGCAAATGTCAATGCTAGAAACCTTTAGTTTATTTTAGTTATACTTTTTATACTCTTTTTTTATACCACTATGCAAAAAAAAAAAAAAAAAAAAAAAAAAAAAAAAAAAAAAAAAAAAAACAACTCAGGACAGTGTTAGTTTTACTATTTTTATGCTTATGTCTATTATTATATGTTTCAGTGTTTCAATGTTTAGATGTTTACTGTTGCACCGAGGGACTGAGAGAAACGCAATTTCGGTCCTGTGTATGTCCTGCACTGTACATATTGCAGATCTGACAATAAAGTTGACTTTGACTTTGACTTTGACTTTGAGAAACCCTAAGAACATGGTTTCAACGTCTGAAAAATCTGATACTTTACAGTTTGTATTGTACTCACTTTCAATAGATCAACCATAAATTTGTAGTCAATTACAGTTTTTTCAAAGTTTGCTCTATTTGAACTAAAACTACACTATTGGTTGGTTTTCCAACTCTTTCCGATCAGAGGCAATGTGTTCAACATAACGGTACTTCTTCCTGTTATTTAACAGTCAACAATAGTGTACCATAAGGCTCAGTCTTAGGACCAACCCTCTTTACAATCTACATAGGTAATGTAGGTCAGAGCATCCCTGATGCATCCTTACATTTCTATGCTGATGACACAGTTGTTTACTGTCGAGCTAAAACAGTTGCTAAGGCTTTCCAGCTTTTGCAATCCGCTTTTGACATCATCCAGTCAGATTTGTTCCGTCTCAAACTTGTCCTAAATGCTGATAAAACCAAAGGGATGCTTTTTTCAAATAGGAAGTCGGTCCCAGCAGTTCTTCCTCTGATTTTATCCTCAAATGGTGTCCCTATTGAGTTTGTTGATTCCTATAAATATTTGGGTATCCTGGTCGATTCGCATCTCTTAAGCTCAATGTGGAAAACCTAGTAAAGAAACTGAAAGTTAAACTGGGTTTCTTTTTCAGAAACAGATCATGTCTAACACTGAATGCTAGGAAACGCCTTGTAACTATGACTTTCCTTCCCTCCATTGATTACGGTGACATTATCTACATGAACACTCCTACAAGCACCCTGCAGATGTTGGATGCTGTCTATCATGGTGCACTAAGATTCATAACTGGCTGTGATTATCATACCCACCACTGCACCCTGTATTCACTGGTTAACTGGACATCATTAACTTCATCATTAACTTCACGCAGACTCTTCCACTGGTACATTTTCATTTTTAAATCACTTCTTGGTCTGCTGCCTTCATACATCTCCTACATGTCTCTGCGTGAGTGCAGCTACAGCGTGCGTTCTCAGGATACGATTACCTGCAGTGTTCAGTCAGTGAGAACTGAACTTGGCAAAAGGGCCTTCTCTAAATATCTTACTAAAAGATCTGAAGCTCTCGGCCTTGACTTCTCTAAATGGCTTTGGTAATCTGTTGGAATCCTGACAAAAACCAATGCAGACATGTTCCTGTTTTTGATTTTCTACATCTGCTTTATAATCTGTCTGTTTTGCTACTTTGATATCTTTGTTTTAACTTGTTAAAAAAAATCTGTATGCCTCTTTTGATTGTCTATTGTTGATTGTCCAAGGAAAATCTACTGTTGCTGTTGTCATCATTCTTTGTTTGTAGCCAGGTCTCTCTTGTAAATGAGTCCTCGAGGCTCAATGAGATTAACCTGCCTAAATAAAGGTTGAATGAAAAAAAAAAAGTTGCATTAACAAACTTTGATAACCAACTAACACCTACAGTTCTTACAAGCACTGTGAACTCTTAAGTTGGTTAAAAACTTTCTGAAATGTTGCCGAAATGGAAGAACAAGCTTAAGTTATCAGAAGAAAGCAGAAAGAACACCTATTTGCTGAATTATCTTTAAATAAACAGAAATAAGCAAAAAAGTTAGGAAATTAGCTAAAAAGGCTGAAATTGTCCAAAATAAAATAGCTGAAAAGGCAGAAAGAAGCTTGAATGAAATGGAACGAGCCAAAATGAGCTAAAAATTTGTAATTAGCTGAAAAACCTCAATTTAGCACAAAACGGCTAAATAGTAGGTGAAATGGCAGAAAAATCTGAAACTAGCAGAAAAAAACTGAAAGGAACATAACAAGCTGAAATTAGCAGAAAGAAGCTAACTAGGCTGAAAGTAGCAAAAAATATCACAACAAATTCATCTAAAAAAAGATGCTTTAAAAGGTAGATGAAAAGGTAGAACAAGCTTATACTGTATTAGCAGAAGCAAGTGAGCACACTTTTGTCCAGTTAGGCTGAAAGTAGCAGAAATTAGCACAAAAAAAGTGGAAATTATATGGAAAAAGATGAAGTTTGCAAACAAAACCAAACAAAAACAGTTGAAACAAAAAGCAGAAAGAAGCTTAAAATTACAAGATGGAAGTGGAGAGAGCATGTTTGCTTAATTAGGTTGAAAAAAGTTTAAATAAGTGCAAAACAAATGTAGAATTGGCAACTGAAAATGCTAAAATGAGCATTAAAAACGGCTGAATGGTAGCTGAAAAAGCAGAAATAGCTGAAAAATTGTGGAATGAGAAAGATGCTGATAAATGTATGGAAGAAAAGTGGATCACAATAGTGTGAATGTTTCATAAACATTCATACAATAAAACTTAAAGATAGAAATTTTTGGTTTGCCTGTTCAGAGGCAATCAGACTGAAGATGGCCGCCACAGTCAACTGATCATATGTGTAAAACATAAATGGCTATAACGAAGTCAGTCTGACAGAAATTGAGCTAAGATTTACCGGTAGTATGTTTACAACAGACTGCATAAAATCTTTGTCTAAAAATTTGCCATTAACTACAGTATTTTTATCTTAACGACAGATCTCATGAACCTCTAGATGGATTTAAATGACATTTTCAGGAAATAATTACTAGATGTTTGTTTACTGCCGATTTACATTTGGAGTCACCTCAGTTCAAAATGTTTGCCACTCTAGATAACACTAAGACCGATGATAATTCAGTTAGTTTTAAAGATATTGTGCAAAAAAATCTGCTCCAGTGGTAGTTTAAATTAATTCAAGTGTAACTCTGAAGTCTTTTAGGGGCGTGTCCCAGAGAAATAACTACCATAACTTGGAATGAAATTTTAATATATTTATAATTTATTTTGATAAAACGAACAGAGATGAATGATATAAGATATATATGTTGTGACAAATATGCAAATTTCCAACATCATTTCACAATCCCTTTTAAAACTTAAGCGTTAACTGCTGAATTCAACTCTGTTTGCCTGTTAGGAAAATATCGCATGAACCACTGAATGGATTTTTTTTTTTAAACCTTCAGAAATAAATCTTTGGAGAAACTTCTACAACTGATTTTAACTTTTGAGTCAACTCAGTTCAAGATGGCTGCCACAGTTGATCATTATTTGCCAACACAAAAACAGCTAAAACTCCATCAGTGCTACAGATAATGAGCTAAAATTTGATATATTAGTTGAGAGTTATTCCTAACACATACTTTAACCGTAACTCTCTTGTGATATTGCGTAACTTTATTTAGATAAAAATGGCAACAACTTTGTCATTTCTCAGCACAAGATGATCATATTTTACATCAAAGTCAAAAGTCAAAGTCAACTTTATTGTCAAAACTGCAATATGTACAGGATATACACAGTATTGAAATTGCATTTCTCTCAGTCCCTCGGTGCAACAGTAACCATTTAAACACTAAAACATTTAATAAACATAAGCATAAAATGAAATAATAAAAGTGTAATACTGTTCTGAGTATTTGCATAGTAGTATAAAAGTATAAAAAGTATATCTATAAAATAAAATGAAGGTTCTGACATTGACATTTGTAATAGAGTGACAAAGCAGCAAATGAAGTTCATGTACACCAGTGTTTTTTAACCACTGTTCCGCGGCAGACTAGTGTGCCGTGAGTGATCGTCAGGTGTGCCGTGGAAATTGTCCAATTTCACTTAACTGGTCTAAAAAGATTTTTTGAAAACGAATTAATTATCTGCGTTCGGCCGTACGCCGCTCCACGCCGTTGGTACGCAGAGGCACACACGTATCCCCGCAGGACATGTACGCGTAAAGCTAAAATTTTACGACCGCGAACGCAAGCGCGTTATCACACAATAAACTGCCCGGCGCCGGACTGTTTTGTATGTGACACTAATGTATTAAATTCCCCTTCTTCATCCCTGATCTGGCCTTTTCTTTTGTTTTTTTGCCAAAAGTCAAGTGATCGCTTCCTCCTCCGCTGACTCCATGACTGAAATGATGAGGAAATGAATGAATTTGTCACGAGCGAATTAAACTCGGGTCCAACGTGGCTGCGCGAGGTTCTGCAGATTTCCTGTCTGATGTGTGGGTTGCAGGACCAGTGCTCCCTGTTTTTAGTTTATTTTTTAGAACTTTTTATTAACATATAAACACAGAACACCGCTGCAGCAGAAGCTGCCGGCTCTCGCCTTTTTTTTCCACCCGACCTGTCAATCAATTCAGTAGGCGTGTCAGCAACAGTGTTGCCAGATAGAGTCCAGGTTTTCCAGCCCAAAAATCTGTTAAAGACCGCCCAAAACCCGCCCAATCAGAAAGTGTCACGTGACACATCACATACAACATCCTCCTGATGGTGCGCAATAATCCAAGCAGGGGAAAAAAAGTTAAATTAGGTCCTCTGGATGGGTTAAAAAATTGTAGAAACGTTTCCTCTTTTATCCAACAGACTTTTTCTTAGTATCTTTGTTTACAATTTTGGTTGGTGGTGTGCCTCGTGATTTTTTTCAATGAAAACACTGTGCCTTGACTCAAAAAAGGTTGAAAAACACTGATGTACACAGTATATGTATGAGGTAGTTGATATTGGTATAGAGGTAAAGTGGCATATGCAATAGGCTAGCAAAAAGAATATATATACTGTATATATATCAGCAGTAGTGTAGATATAAAATTAGAGTAAATGTAAATGTAAACAGTAGTAATAAATGTAAACAGTAAATGTAAACTGTCATATTTTACATCATCATATGATGCATATCATATGATATTTTACATCTCTGACATGAAAGGTGCAGCAGTCGAGGAAGTCTTTTTGTTTACCTTTATATCCTCTAGGCCTGAAAATCAGGAATGATTGGGTACTTTTTTATAAACCTTCTTCTGGTCCAAACTATTTTTAGCCTGTAAATATTCACCTGCTGTCTCTCTTGCCACAAAAATGTCAGCAAAAAGCATCTCTCCACTGAAGCAGTGATTCAGTTGCTTCAGGAGATTCGTCCTTTAAGGCTCTTGATCTTTGCCACATCATTATCTGACAGCTATATTTGGCTGTTTCTGTCTATTTTCAGCTCCCCGCCCCAAGTGCCCATGTTAATCACTCCGCTTTCTCTAGCTTTAAAAGAGAAAGGTTGAAATTTGACAGGCTGCTGCAGGTAAATATAGACAGAGGGATGAAAGCTGAGGAGCAGTTTTTAGACTGTTTACTGGAGAAAACGGTCTTTAACGCAGCAGCAGGTTTGAAGTTGTCTGCTTGCATCTGTAAAGTGATGAACTTCAGGTGTAGACAAGTCCAGCTCTTGGGTCAGATGAAATATTCGCACACAAGTTCAAAAGTGACTGAGTTCGTCTGACTGAGGTGCAGCAGTAACACCCTCGTCTTAACGGTCTCTGTTGTTGCTGTCCAGATAGTGGAAGCACGTTTCTTTAAAATGATTTTTTTGTGTGTTCACCGTTTCTCCAGGGGTGTCATCTCGTGTTCCGGAGATCATGGCGGCCGGCACCCACTCCCCCGGCGGGCCCAACGGCATCATACGGAGTCAGTCCTTCGCAGGCTTCAGCACCCTGCAGGAGCGACGCTCACGGTATGTAGACCACAAAATGATTATCAGTGAAGCAGTTTTCATTAAAGGTTTGGGCTCAAACGATTAATAGAACTAGAAAGTTCCTGGAGAAATTTTGACGGGGACTGCCACGTGGCAGCCATTTTTAAATTTTGATTTGACAGTACTATGTGTTGGGGTTCGCTGCTCTCAGTTACCACCATGCCAATTTTCAGCTTAAAATGGCAAAATAACACGTTAAATTATTTTTTTTCTTTTAAGCTGTGGTGGCCATCTTGGATTTTTGATTTGGATTCAGTAAAGGTTCTCGGCTATAACCACACCAAATTTCAGGTGTGTGTGTAAAAATAGCTGAGTAAATACCTTTTGAATTGAGCTTTGGTGGCCATCTTGAATTATTTTTAATTTGTTATTTATTGGACATTGCTCTCCGCTACTACCACACCAAACATCCATTTAATATCTACAAATGGCTGACTTGCAGTATTTTTCCATTTTATCTCAGGTGGCTATCTTGGATATTTGATTTGCAATCAGAATCTATGAAAAATGGCTAATAAAAATGGTGTATTTGTTTCCAAATTACATCGCCATGGTAACTTGAAACGCCAGTTAAAGTAATGGCACACATCACGGTACCAAGCTGGTCATTTTGATATAACATTTGTGGGGGTGCACATTGTGGTTCGGGCCGCATTAAAGTTGAAGGAAGAGTAAGATATAAAGTTAAGAAACTATTGTCAGGTGGATAATAATAGGTGGCTGCCTCTTACAAAGCAGTGCCCAATAATGTTTTTTTTTCTAAAGCAGCAATTAATCAATTAAGTGTTTATTAATTAATCTTCCAATTCTGCAAAATTATGAAAAAGAATATCTGATGAAGAACTTTTGTTCACGGCTACAGTGAAGTTTATTGTAAAAAAAAAAATTCTGGTCAGACAGTTGTAGAAGTCAGAGATGTCTGCATTTAGCCCAATTTGGTAAAAATACATAAATTAAATATAAATTCATATTCAACTGAGCCAGCCAGTGACTTCAAAATGTAAAACCTCTTATAATTTTTCAGCAGTAGTTCAGACAGTACAGGTAAGTTGTAATTCAGGCCAAACATTTTTTTTTTGTCTTTTTTTTTTTTTACCTGTATAATTTAATATTTATATAACTTGTTAAATTGGGTTTTTCTCTGCCAGTGCAACATAATTATATGAATAGCATAATATTATGAACTACTCTTGTCTTTTTTACCTTCATTAATTAATCAAACTCATTTAGGCATTCAATCACGATATGACAGATAAAAACTTTTAAACATCTGAGCTGTAAATTTGCCTTTTTCAATTAGTGTTAAAATCTGAGTTTCTGTGTTGTAGCAGGATTTACTGACTGAGTTGTGTGTTTTACATACTTCTAAATAAGTCCAAAAACATGCATGTTAGGCTGAGTGGTAACTAAAAATTGACCTTGGGTGTGAGTGAGACAGGTCCCTCTTGTAAATGAGTCCCCGTGGCTCAACGAGGCTAGCCTGTATAAATAAAGGTTGAATGAATGAATGAAAAAATAGTTTTTGTTGTCGGTTTGGGTTAAACATGATGAATACAGATGTTCAGAAACATTCGGGGCTAAATCGAGGCTACGGTGAGACACAACACTGAAATTGTTGCTTAGAGTTATAATGTAAGCCTTTATTAATTAGTGATGAATTAACCTTGAACAAATTGCTAACGTCAGTTAGTGCTTTCTTGCTGAAGATGTTTTTTTGGTTACATAAATTGGCTGTTGAGTCAGTTTAGGATTATCCTTTGAGTTTATGTTTGAATACATTGATAGTCTCAAGCTGTTACTTTGGATAGAATAGCTTTCAAAAGAGCTGTTGGCAATACAGTGAAATCTAGACTTAAATCTAGCTGTCAGTGACCTGAGCTTTATTTATCTTTGCCAGACGCTCCACTCAGTGTGCTTTAGTTTGGTTTCAGCTGTTTGTGAGCTGGAGGTACAAGTCTGCTAGCACGTCTGCATCTCCACGGCTCATTAATGAAGAATTGTTCCCCACAAAGCATCAAACGTATGAAGGGAGGCAGCTGCAACATTCGGAAAAGATAAGATGTTGGTAAAAAATGTAAAAGCGGTGACGCTGCTGTGCTGATGGAACACTAACTGTTGCGTGAAGAAGCTGCAGATCTTTCCTCCTAAATCTGGTTCTGCTCATAGTTACTTTTTCATCCTCTGGATGAGGAGATTGACTTGAATATTGAAATAAAATCTGACGTCATTTCCTTATGTTGACAACTTCTATTAAGTTATGCAACGTGACTGTTAGGGATTAATTTCTCATCAACGGATGTGTTTTTAAAATATAACCGGTTATCATTTCTCAGCAGCAAATGAGCTTAAAGTATCATGCGGATTATTTGAAGTGGGGTTCTGTAGGAAAGTTATTGACAGTTAATATCTTACCTGTTGTAGATGGCTCATTCGGTGGCCTCAGTTTGGAGGAATAGATTAGTTTGAGCTTACTGACTAGCTAACATCTAGTCAGAGCTCGATTGAGACCAAAACAAACTGCTTCCACTGTAAAACCAGTCATTTCTTAAAATATGAATAGCAGCACATTCAATTGCATACAACCCAGTTTTTTGTTGTTTTCTTAGTACAGGTAGTCCCCGACTTACGAGCGTTCTGACCTACGAGGTTCCGGACTTACGAGCTGGCGAATTTTTGGAAAAAACGCAAAAAATACCGAGTTTTTCTGTGTTTTTTCACCACAGTTCGTTAGCTAAACATGTGGACACACGTTTCCGATCATTTTTATGCACTCGTAAGCAGTTTTTCGATGAAAAACGAGTGTTTGTAGTCGCGCTAGCAAAACCGTTCCAACTTACGAGCGAAATTCCGGACTTACGAGACACGTGGCGGCCGTTCCGAATTACGAGATTTCCATGTTACGAGCAACTCGTTGTAACGGAACTCGCTCGTAAGTCGGGGACTACCTGTATGTGCTAATAGCAACAGCAGCAGCTATCGTCTGGTGCAGCCTGGGATATTTCCTGTAGTAATATCATATTTCTTCTGGGATAACTGTGTAACATTAAATTAATGGTGGTGTAAAGGATCATAAATTAAAATTTAAATGAACAACTAGGACATTATTGAGGCTGGAGTTGTTTTCAGATGACAACCTTCCATTTTAGTCTTGACCCCATCACAGACTAGCCATTTGCTCATGGATCCAGTCAGAAATAAACTCAAATAGCTATCTACAACAGGTAAGGTATTTTGGGATTTTTATTAATGAAAAGTGCATTATAAATGGAATTCATTATTATTATTATTATTATTATTATTATTATTTACACAACAAGATCTGAGCTATTTCTTTGAAGATTATTTTTTGTTATGCAACTATTCATTTTACTTTTTTAACTCTGGACTTTGATTTTAGAACTATTAAGCTTAAATGCTTAGTGAAAACATAAATATCCCAAAAACAATCTGTTACAATGGACTAGTTTATTTAAAACTAAACTTTTAAGTAGTGTAGACACTAGAAAATGTGATTAATATATCCATAATTTTGTTTAAAATAAAATAAACCTGACCAAATATTCTCCTGATTTCTTGCAAGCATTTCTTTGTTTGCAGTTTTTGCTGACACGCTCTCCCAGTTTCCCGGACTGAATAATGTATGAAGTACCGCTCCCTTCTGTATTACCGTGCAGAAATAAAATGTACGCCTTTCTTGGCATGTTGTGCGATGCGTTCAAGTGCTGCGTTGTTGCTCAATGACGGTCGTTGTGAGCAGATGCAGAGGGAGGATTTTGTTGCTGTCGGTGTGGAGCGACGGGCTCTTTAGAGTTCACTCACAACATCCTAGCCAACCAGATGTCCCACCTGCCAGATGTTTGGCAGAAATAGACAGAAAATAAAGGTGAAAAGATTATTTATGCTCCCAAACTTCTAGATGTCAGCTAGTTACATAGAAATGAATCATACGAAATGTTGCGCAGAGCTGTGAAGTTTGTTGTCTCTTAAAGGAATCATATTACCATATTTTCCGGCTGATAAGTTGCACCGCCCTATAAGTCGCATCAGTTCAAATATGTCCAATAAAGTGGAAAAATCCATAAATATGTTGCTTCGCCCAATAAGTCGCATCTATTATGCGTCACCTCTGATGCGTCGCGTATGTTACGCGTCAGCGGTGACAACTCGGAAATGGGCACAGGAGCATGCACAGTAGGACTTTAACAAGATTAACACTTAAAAACAATTATTTGTTTGCTGAAAATTATAGCAAAGATGTGTCTGAGCTGAATTTTTCCTTAATAAATGCATGTACGTAATGGTCAAATCAGCTGAATTTAAAAAAAGTTTTGCTACGTCTGTGCTGCTAAGCGTGCACGCGCAGCGAGCGGATTCGCTTAATTTCTTTAAAATTTAACAAGATATACACCTTGTAAAAATATATATGTTAGCTGACATTATAGCAAAAGTGTTTCTGAGCTTAACTTTTCCTTAATAAATGCACGATCAGCTGGATTTAAAAATTAGTTTCACTCCGTGCACCCGCACGGGTGGGAACCCTTCATTTCTTTAAAATTTAACAAGATATACACCTTGTAAAAATATATATGTTTGCTGACATTATAGCAAAAGTGTTTCTGAGCTTAACTTTTCCTTTAAAAATTAACCTGATGTTCAAATCAGCCGGATTTAAATTGTTTCGCTTTGACAGTCTTCAAAAAGTGCGAACGCGCTGCGAAAATAAATTATAAATAAATCGAATTTTAGCTCAAATATCTCCTACAGCTAATAGGTTGTAAATGTCCATCCAGTGATTACTTTCTGTAAGTTTCATCAAAATCTGTCCTGTGGTTCTAGACCTATTTTGCATTGCAAACAGTAAAACACTGAGCTAACAGTAGTTCATACCTCCAGAGAGCAGGAGGCCGTGCTGCGACAGAGTGAGTCCGACCAGAGGAGGCTGCCGTCGGACATGAGCTGGGAACGGTCAGTGGACCCTAGCGGCCGAAAGTGGTACTGCTCCATTTTTTTTATTTTTTTTACGGTCATATCTCAGCCAAAAATTGGTCTAAAAATATGGGGGAAAATCCATAAATATGTTGCTTCACCCTATAAGTCGCAGGGCATGCAAATTAGGAAAAAAGGTGTGACTTATACATCGGAAAATACAGTAGTCACTAGGAGCAGATTTCCACAGGAAAAAAAAGATTTTTGACTAGTTTAAAACAAAAGGATTGCTTTTTTTTTTTCCTGTATGTGTTTTTGTTAATTGCTAGAAGTTGCTTTAGAAATGCTTGGGATCAATAAACGTCTTGCGAGGTTTGAGTTTTATCTCTGTTCCTCTTGGTTTGACTCATTGTTCTAGATAAGGCTCAGAGCAGACCTATCTCTTCCCAATCTTTTCCTTTTGGGTGTCGGCGCCCGGTTGTCTCCTCGAGCCCTCAGACTTATTTGAAGATGCTGTTGTCCTCCTTTTTGTCTGCTCCGACAGTGAATGGTATGATTAGTCGGAATGACTCAAGTGTGGGGGCGACGGCCGGCGACAGACGGGTTACGTTCTGAGAATGAGCGGAGTGGAAAGCTGCAGAGATGATGCCGCAGGAGTGTGTCACAGTTGTGGTTTAGTTAGTGTAAGTCCATTTGTTATATGCTTTGTTGACTTTATGTGAGCTTTTATGATGCAGAGTTTGCATTTTGTGTGCAAGGATGCAAAAGTAAAATTATTGGTCTGTGTGTAAACTGTGCTATGAGTGTGTATGTGTGTGTGTTACAGTCAAGAAACCCTAGTGCACATGACCCCAAGGCGTCACGGTGCTTTTATTCAGTGTTGCCCTACATTTGTAACAGCTAAGCTCAAATTTAATATGCTGCTTGCTTTGCAGCAAATTATGGCACGTTCCTACATGTCGAGTTGTTTCTGTGTCCCCGACGTGACTCCAGTCATTTTGTTAAAACCACAAAAATGTCATTTGTCAGCTAAGTCTGTAAAGCTTTAAAAAAATAACTTTAAATAGGCATAAGTGTGTGAGGATTAGTGATGCAAAATGATTTCATGAGACGACAGATGAATAAATCCTCTACAGTCATTTTTTTTACTTCTATGTAGAAATGAGATCTATACAGAATAAGACACAATAACAAATCTAATCTTGAGAAATGGCTGCCGATTAGTTGTTTTGGTTCGATGTTTAAAATAACATGTAATCTCAAACTGTATTGCTTGATTTACTAGGGCTTTTTAATACATGTCGGTGATGACTCTCAGCTACTACCATACTAGATTTGAGCTCAAAGTCTGTAAAAGTAACAGAATGATAGCCATTTTTGTGTTCTCTAAGGTTTCTTTTGTTGCTGCTGAGACGTTTCATCCGAAGGACTTCTTCAGTCTGAGGAGCCCGCCAAACCCAACTGAATCCCACAAACGGCATGCTTTCATAGTGGGGAAAAAACGGTTTGCTGGTGCTAAGATGGCCTCTGGGGCCCACCCTCTCCCCCATCCACTCCTGTAAAGGCAGCCATGCCAAAGTGGTTCAAAACACATGAACACATTCACTGTTTATTTCCACTCTGGGAGTGAGTTGTTTGTGGAATTGTTTGGTTTGGTGGGCTTCTCAGTTTGAAGAAGTCCTTCGGATGAAGGATGAAACGTCTCAGCAACAAAAGAAACTGTCCAGATGACCTGACTGAACATTGTTGGATTTATACCTGGATTAATGAACATGAACTTTGGTGTTTTGAACCACGTTGGTATGACTGCCTTTAGAAGAGTGGACGGGGGAGAGGGTGGGCCCCAGAGGCCATCTTATCACCAGCAAACTGTTTTTTTTCCTACTCTGATGGTGTAGTCACACCGAACAGCTTTTCAACCTCCAAAAAGCTCGTCACGCACGCAAGTGGACGCACTTTGTGCCCAGACCAAAAAGCCAGAACGCGAAACAGCTGCGAAACTGCTGCGGGGTGTGTGGGAGGAGCTTACCGGTGTACCGAGTCGTCACTGCACTCCGCCAGGCGAGGAGCTTTTTATTTCTGTCTCAGTAGAGCAGACTTGACTGGTCGTGAAGGAATTGTCGCGAACACACAGCTACAATGAGTTTCTCTTCCATAGTCCATGACTCCGCGGGTTTTTTCTGTGTCCCACAAACAATACGTCACATGCGCAATCGTTTCCGCGTCACTGGTTTCCGCGTCACATAGGGACTCTCCCCCTGACCCCCTCTCTTCTCCCCCGACTCTCCCTGATTGGTTGACACACCAACCAATCAGGTAGAGTTGAGCGGCGTTTGAAAGTTTGAACCGCGAAATCTTCAGCATGTTGAATGCGCGGTTTGGAGGCTGAAGCCGGTTCACGTGCACGGAAAAACGCTTCCCAGCACGCTCAACACGCACGCGACGTGACGCCCGACGCCAAGACGTGGCTGGAAGCGCGTCCACCATTGACTTTACATGTAAACTGGACGCTCCTGCTGCCGAAACGCTGTTCGGTGTGACTACACCATGAGAGTGAGTTGTTTGTGGAATCGTTTGGTTTGGTGGGCTTCTCAGTTTGAAGAAGTCCTTCGGATGAAGGATGAAACGTCTCAGCAACAAAAGAAACTGTTCAGATGACCTGACTGAACGTTGTTGGATTTATACCTGGATTAATGAACTTTGGTGTTCTCTAAGGTTGTTGGTGCATTTGTGCCAAGGCAGTGTGTGCTGTATTGTCTTAAAAGT
The DNA here is from genome assembly GCA_038048925.1 of Garcialebias charrua. NCBI lineage: Eukaryota > Metazoa > Chordata > Actinopteri > Cyprinodontiformes > Rivulidae > Garcialebias > Garcialebias charrua. The sequence goes on along the minus strand of JBBPBX010002787.1, from coordinate 50,323 downwards.
CCGATTTAGGTGGTCATATGCTGATTAGGATTAGGAGAATTTAAAATAATCTCCTCTGTTTCATCTCCATACCAGGCAAAGAAAAACCTAAGATGTGTCAAACCCAAACTTAACTAGTCGTGTGACACAACGAAAGTATAATCAATATATTAAAGATTATCACAGGCTCATTTTGGATGTTCAGTTCTGTTTTTACAAGAAACAATTTGTAAGTTTGACATCCATAGTCAATACTTGTTTCTAGACGAGGGAGGAACAGAGTGACCTATAAGAGTGGAGGCAGGAGTGCGCAGGTAGACTACTGTACAGTACATAACTTTTGGGACGACTGTGGCTTAGAGCAGTTGTCCTCCAATGCAACAGTTGGGGGTTTGAGTCCACCAGCAGTCACATGCCGAAGTGTCCCTGAGCAAGACACTGAACCCCATTGCCTCTTGATGTGTGTCCCATGTGTGTATGAATGTGATAAAGCTCTGATTAGTCTCTTTAGTATGATTTGTTCAATTAGCTTTGTATAGATCTAGTAGAGTGCTGTATGAATGGGTAAATGAGGACACAGATTGTGTTGTAAAGAGCTTTGTGTATCTTGATAAGATAGAAAGGTGCTATATTCATTCAACCTTTATTTAGTCAGGTAAATCTCATTGAGCCTTGTGGACTCATTTACAAGAGCGACCTGCTACAAACTAAAGAATGATGAACAGCAATGGTAGAATTTCCTTAAACAATAAACAATAGAAAAACATTAAGAGAGAAATACAGAAATACAGATTTTTTTTTTTTTTTAACAAAATATCAAAAACTAGCAAAACATTATAAGGTAGATATATAAAATCAAAAACAGGAACATTGGTTTTTGCCAGGATTCCAACAGATTTTATATAGACAGATTTTTATATAAGTACAGTCCATGCATTCTGTGTAGAAGAGGAAACCTGAGGGAGATTGGGGACAGTAAGGTTGTGGCAGGGGAGAGCATGGCCAGACAGCATCGGATGGTTGTGTAGAATGACTGTTGATGTGAAGAAGAGAAAAAGCGTAAAGTCAGAGAAGACTAAATGGTGGAAGCTGAGAAAAGAAGATGCATCCATCCATTATCTTTCACCTGCTTCTTTCATTCTGGGTCACGGGGGTCGCTGGTGCCCATGTCCAGCAATCACAGTGCGAGGGGCGGGGTACACCCTGGACGGGTCGCAAGTCCATCACAGGGACACATAGAGACAAACAACCATTCACTCTCTCACTCACACCTAGGGACAATTTAGAGTTACCAATCAAGACTAACATGCATGTTTTTTTGGTCTGTGGGAGGAAACTGGAGCACCCAGAGAAAACCCACACATGCACGGAGAGAACATGCAAACTCCACCCAGAAAGGCCCCTGGACCGGGATTTGAACCAGGGACCTGCTCGCTGAGAGGCAGCAGCTCTACCAGTTGTGCCACCGTGCTGAAAAGAAGAATGTTGTGAGAAATTCAGAGAGGAGCTGTAAGAAAGAGCTTCCAGATGACTGGACTACTACAGCAACAGTAATGAGACGGGTAAGAAGGTGCTTGGTGTGCCATCTGGACAGAGAGGAAACCTGGTATGAAGAAGAAATGGGACAGTGAGAGGACTGGAGAGAACTGGTAGAAGGATGTTGGGAATGCAGCTGTCAGGAAAAAGACAGAGAAATATGGATGCTGTTAGAGAAGACATGGAGGTAGTTGGAGTGAGGACAGATTGAGATGGAAGAGGATGACTTGCCGTTGTGATTGTGACCCCTGAAAAGGGACCAGATGAAAGAAGACGATGATTTTACAAATTTATGACGTTTTTATTTATTTATTTCAACAAATAATTTGTCGAAAAAGACTAAGTTGAACATAAAAAATAAAGATATGTGCATCTGTTCTGCTGACTTTTTAATACAAATTTAACATCAGGGCTCCGTTAAAGCACAATTATAATTGTCATCCTTTCTTTTCAAAAGTCGCACACTTCTGGGAACTTTAAAACTGTTGCAGGAAGAGAACAGTTAAATGTCGCTGATTGCTCGGCCAGTAGATGTGATTTAGTAAAGGACAAGTTTACTTGTCTCGACAGATTTTTTTTTTTTAGAGTGGTTCCTTGCTCGGATTTGCTCTGACTCGTAGATTTGCTGTACTGTATATTTGTGTATAAGAAGGGAAGGGGGGGATTAGGAAACTTTTTGCTGGCAACATTCAAACATGTTTAAATCAATCAGTACATCTGAGGGAGGCGGGAACAGAGTTGACGAGTCTCATGACAGATGAGACAAATTCATGCTGAGATCACTTCAAGTTCAGTTTCCTGCAAAAGGGTGCAAAATACCGTATTTTCCTGTGTATAGGTCGCACCGTTGTATAGGTCGCATTGTCCAATTATCACCAATAGATTGGAAAAATCCCTAGATAGGTCGCACCTACGTTTAGCTCTGCTGCAAATGTCTGCCACAGGAGCGCACAGCAAGGCTTTTAAGAAGATTAACACTTAAAAACAATTATTTGTTTGATAAAAATTATAGCAAATATGTGTCTGAGCTGAACTTTTCCTTAATAAATGAACGTAATTGTGAAATGAGCTGGATTTAAAATTGTTTCGCCGAAAGTGATAACAAGCCATATATAGGTTGCACCGGTGTATAGGTCGCAGGCCTTGAAAAAACCATAAAAAGGTGCGACCTATACACCGGAAAATACGGTACTGAAAACTGCTAGAGAAGTTTAAAAAGTCTTTCTCGTGCCTGTTTTATGAAGCGTTTTGAAGTTGTGAGACACAATCTGTCCCCACTTGTTTCGACGCCGTCATCTCTGTGGTATAAACCGTTGTTTCTTGTTCATGTGAACGTTTGTGTGCAGGTGTAACTCGTTCATGGGAAACTCTGCGGTGCAAAAGAAGCCTCAGTCCAAGCCAAAGAAGCCGCACCTGTCAGGCCACAAGGGAGGCAGCAGCTCCAGGGAGCCGCAGCCCAAAAGACTAGAAGAGGTTTACACGGCGCTCAAACAAGGCTTGGAGTGAGTTTCTCCTGAACCTGTTCAATGAACTCTCGGTCAAATTCAGTTGAGAAAATGATGAAAAGCAGTTTTCTCTTGCATGCACAGTGTACAATCTTCATATCTTCATTATTTTTTTACATCTGATGTTTGTGGGCGAAGTGTTGTAGTTAAAAATATTCAGCTTTTTAACCACTTCTTGGTTTAAATTAGGGATGCACAATATTGAATTTTTGGCCAATATCCGATATGCCAATATTTTAAAACTTATTTAGACGATAATTGATACCGATACCAATGTTTTTCTTGTTTTTGTTTTCTACACCTACTTACATAGACACTACATAGTTATCTCTGCTGTGGGATTAAAATTAGGGATGCTCCGATCCGATACTTAAAACTGGGTATTGACCGATACCGATACTTTCCGATCTGATACTCTTCAGGTATATGAATCTGTATAATGACATTTTTTGTACTGAGACTATTCATTTTAACATTGTGTGAGATAAACCCAATGGACACTCTTGAACCTTACAACAGGAAACTCACAAACTTTAACAGCACACAAGAGGCAGGTCTATACCACACACATGTCCTTCTCACTCATGGTGCAGCTGGAAAAAAAAAACACTAAGTTTGATGGGAAAGACAACACAGCCCACTCCCCTTAACCACTAAGAGAGTGGATTTTTCTGTATTTCCCATAATGCTTAGCGTTTTTTGTTTTTGTTTTCCAGCTTTAGGTGCAGCTGGAAAACTAAAATACTGCTAACCATTATGGGAAAGACAACAAAATCCACTCCCTTAGTGGTTAAGGGGAGTAGACTGTGATGTCTTTCCCATCATGCTTAGCGTTTTTTTAGTTTTCCAGCTTTAGGCGCAACTGGAAAACTAAAATACCGCTAAGCATTATGGGAAAGACAACAAAATCCATTCCCTTAGTGGTTAAGGGGAGTAGGCTGTGTTGTCTTTCCCATCATGTTTAGCCGTTTTTTAGTTTTTCCAGCTGCACCATGAGTGAGAAGGACATGTGTGTGGTATAGACCTGCCTCTTGTGTGCTGTTAAAAGTTTGGGTGTTTCATGTTGTGAGGCCCTAAGTGTCTGCATTGGGTTTAACTCACACAATGTTAAGACAGCAGTCACAGAATGTGATGGAACACAAGTGCTCTTTGAAGCTGGATCGGAAATATCGGCAGGTTGGATCCGATATCCGATACTTAAATTATGCTGGTATCGGATACCGGTACTGGATCGGATCGGCCCCATCCCTAATTAAAATACTACATTATTCTGCATGGTCTTTGTCAGTTTGGCCTGCTACCAAATGTAGATGCCAAAAAGTGGGGTGAAAATGATGTAACACTTCAACTTGGTTAAACTTATGTTTAATGTCAAATTTTGTCACTGGGTTGTCATACAAAAACAGCGCCTTTCATTTATATTTTTATTTTTTAATAGCACCTTTTATATTGGTGAGTTATTTTGATGGAATGGCTGATAATTAACTTTAATGCCAATATCCGACGATACCGATGCCATGCCGATAATATTGTGCGTCCCTAGTTTAAATGCCTTTATTTTTGTTGAAAATTTTTCTTTAAGTTCCCTCTGATTGAACGCTGGAGCTCAGTCCTACACGTTTGTGTGAAACCTGAAATCATTTCCTTTGTTCTTCTCACAGCGAATATCTTGAAGTTCACCAAACGGAGCTCGACAAACTCTTGTCTCTAATGAAGGACATGAAGAGAAACTCTCGCCTGGTAAGACATGTCTGTAATTTGTAATAAAAACATTGTGTAAACATGTGCAGTCACAGCAACCACGTTTGGCATTTTCCCCTTTTTTTTATTAATGGGCAGCTGTGATCCTCTTTGCATTATGTAAACTGTTTTTAATGCACTTCTTTTAGTTGATATATGTTTCTTTCCCTCCCCAGGGAGTGCTGTATGATCTTGACAAGGTACCGTAAGTTGATGAAAGTTGATGAGATTTGTTTAATGTAAAGTGCGTTATAAATAAAAGTTATTATTATTATTATTAACACACAAACACACTTTAAAGTCTAAAATGTGACATGGGGTCTTTATGCATTAGACAGTAGTTCCTAAACCTCTTAGCTTTTACCCACAACATTAAAGCTACATATAGATCTTAACAAAGCCTTGTCAACTGTTATACTTATTGTTTTTATCCATTTATTACTACAGTTTTTATCTCTTTGTAACAGTTAAGGCTAAAAATACCACTGACCATAATTTTTAAAGTGGATTCGGTCTCTGTAGATCTTCTTTGTTGCCCCCTCTGTGTTTCATGACCCACAGTGGTGTTTGAACTTCAACTTTAGGAACCACTGTTTTAGTCCATCACATCCTCACAGACCTCACTGAGCCACTGTGTTATTTTATCTTCTTCATTGAATAACTTTTGTTAGATCCAGAACTCTGAGAAAAAAAGAGCGCAGTTAAATAATGAATCATTTTTATTTCACCTGTTAGTCGTCATAGTTTTATGCTTGATTAGTGAGCATCAGTAAAATCTTCTGCTGTTTTTTAATGTTGTTTTTTTTTTCTGCAGCAAATCAAAAGTATCGAGCGGTACATGAGGCGTCTGGAGTTTCATATGAGCAAGGTAAGAGCTTGATGTATGAGCTGAGAGGTTCAGTTCATGGATGTGTTTAAAATAGAATATACTTGATAATCTTTTTATTGCATCTCTTTAAGACACTTTCTGATTGATTTTTTCATATAAGACCAGGTTGTTATGTACATGTATTTACTAAAACATGTAAAGGTAAGTTATGCTGGTTACTCAGGTGTTCAGTAACTGGACTATTTCTCCTGAAACAGAAGTTGGTTTGGTTGGTGTCTGGTGAGCTTTGCTAGACTCTGCGGTCTACACTCATCTCCAGGCCAGCGGTCACTCTTTCAGAGATGAAAACGATGGTTTGAGAGAGGAGTAAAGGAGGCCATCTTTGTGAAAAGAAACCGTCCATTATTAAACCGAGATGGAGGCCTCCGGGTTCAACTGTCCTCCTCTTACAATGCTGTTATTGTTAGTATCACTCAGCCCCCTGTGAATAGCAAACAACCATCAGGGTGCTAACGATCCTTCGTTAGGCTGATGGTCCTCCTTGATCATGTGAGCAACTGGTTTTGGCTGTCAACAGCAAACTGGTTGATCCACTATGAGACAGTGCTATTTATAAGACTGAGTTGAATACAGATCATCAGACTGAAGAAGTCTTTTGTAGGAAAGATGAAACATTTCTACAATTTTTTTGTTTTATTTTGTTTTTTGAATGTCCAGAGGACCAGGCTTAACGTTTTTAGATTTTTCTACCTGGATTATTGAGCATGCATCAGGATATTTGCTAGCTTAACTTGAAAAATAATTGTAAAAAGCATCAACTTCATACAAAAATACAAAAGACAAGACCTTTAACTTCAAGTTTAATTTTAACCTGTTATTTACTGTTATGAAAATTAGCATGTTACTTTTTCCCTCTATTTTTTCCCTCCATTTTAGCTTCTTTGGCTAGCTAAGCTAACCAGTTACTATCTGTAGCAACAATTCTGATAATTACAGCCAATATTTTAATTTATCAGCATAAAAAAGTACAAATGTACTCATGTTTTTAAGTTGTCAAACCTTTAATTTCTTACTAAAATAAACCATATTTGCTAGTTTTGGTTGTTAAAATTTAACTTTTTCTTGTTAGCTTTTTGTTAGCATTTGACCAAACATGCAATGTTATTCCACACTTTTTGTCATTTTTACTGTTTGGCTGTTGTTGCCTTTATACTATTTAAGTGTTGATGTTTGAAATAAATTTCCAGTTAATGAATAAGGCAACAAAGAAAACATCTCATCACAGGACTTTTTTTAAACCACGTCCTATACATTCTTTTATTGTCTTCTTCCCTGCCAGTTGAGGACATTAATCTCCCACATTTTTGTTGGTTTGAAAAGGTTTAAAAGACTCTTTGACTTTCCATCCATATCCCCTTTAGATCTCCCTCGCTGTGCATCAAATAAGACGTGACAGCAGGTAATCTGAACACACGCCCAAACGACAGCGCAGATCTGAAGGGAACTATGGTTACCTGAAGACATCCTTTGAAGTCCTCAGGGGAACTCATATCGGTGGATGTTAACCCTTGATAATCACATATGTGCACTCGGACAATGAAAAACTTACCCTATGACCAGAAGTAGATGTATTTGAAATGGCACTACGAAGAAGAAATAGCTTGGTTTCTTTGCGCGCAAGTCTATTGTGATGGTTATAAACAGCTGCAGGCGTCAGAAAGGACTGATTGAAACTGTTTTTAAAGATAAGAAAGTGGGAAATAAACAGAAAAAGTAACTTACGGTTCATTGGAAAAGGAGAAATGTTTCAAAATTCAGAAAGTGCTTATGTAACGAGCTCCGTCTTGACGTTAAACAAAAAAAAAAGCACGTGCCGAGACGATGCTGGTCGCAGGATGCTGTTCAACACTCCCAAAGCTTTCCTGCTTGACATCCAACACGACATTGAAGTTCCTCTGTTGTTGAGCAAAAATAGATTTGAATGCATCAAGTGAAGAAGAAGAAAACGTGAACGTGTGGTTTATACCGTCATGACGGTGAAGAGTCTAAATCTCAACATTTCAAGTTAAAGTTCACAATATGGCAAAAGCAGCACAATACTGTCAAACTTGCACGGCGCAGGACATAAAACTGGAGCTGTGGCACCGGCACACGTTCTTTCCCTTCGTCTCGGAGAGAGAATAAAAAGAAAAAACTGTGCGCTACAGTAACGTGTTTGGGCCCAGGCGTGTTTCTTTGTGCAGGACAGCTGCAGCGCACGATGATTTAACAATCCTCCATCAGCAGGTTGTTAGTTTGTGACTCACATCAACCCGTTCCTTTGTTCTGCCACCAAATGTGTGCACAATAATTGGCACACACAGAGTGGGCAGGTGGTACAACACAACCTCCATGATGTCCTGCAAGGGACAGGGTCTGATGGGTCTGCAGGACACTGGTATCAGCAGGGCATCATTAAAGAGATGAGGGACAGCTGGGCACCTCTGCACGTGTGTGTGTTTGTGTGTGTGTATATAAATACATTTTGCACTTGATTATTCCTAATAAAAAGCACTTTCTGTTCCCTCCCCCTTTCCACAATTGCTAATCTTACCATAAACACACACACACACCCATGGTTCCCCCCAGAGAGGAGCCTGTATGTTTGATGTTACTTGGTGCGGCCCGCCTGTTTTAATCTGCTTATAATCGCTCGCCCCCTGGACACTGAGTGTGTGTGTGTGTGTGGGTGTGTGAGCTCACCATTATCCTACAATCCTGGATAATGTCCAAATCTTAAGAGGATTTCCGACAAAGCCTCAAGATTATTATTTTTTTGTTCAAATGTGAAACATCACGGTGCAGAGAGACCATGTTTTATCATATCAAGTCAAAGTGAGTTTAAACGTTGAAAAAAGAAGAATATGGAAGCTAAAAAATGGAAGCTGTGCCACTCTTTGCAAATGTCAATGCTAGAACCTTCAGTTTATTTTATAGATATACTTTTTTATACTTTTTATACTACTATGCAAAAACTCAGGACAGTATTACACTTTTATTATTTCATTTTATGCTTATGTTCATTGGGTGTTTGGTGTTTTAGGGGTGTTTGGTGTTTCAGTGTTGGTGTAAATTTTCATACTTTTATACTATTATGAAAAAACTCAGGACAGTGTTACACTTTTACTATTTTATGCTTATGTTTATTAAATGTTTTAGTGTTTAGTGTTTAGATGGTTACTGTTGCACCGAGGGACTGAGAGAAACGCAATTTAATGAAAGCTGATGCAGTATTTCCTCGATTTTAAACGTAATTGATTTCAAATGAAAGATTTTCCCATAATTCCTCACTTCCTTCTTGCATTATTCCTGTGCACTGAGCTGAAATTATCAGTCTAAGAGGACTGGATTTAGCATTTATCTACATTTAATGCCTTTAATTAGCTCACTAGGTGTAAAGAGTAGTTTTTTTATTATTAATGAATATGCTCAAATTAATCAAATCTTATTTTATCACAGGGCCTCCTTTAAAGCTTTGAATTTTGTCTGTGCATGACTAAGTTACCTGTTCAAGGAACGTCTTTTCTCTCTATTGTAACAATTAAAATCACTTTAATTTTAAACTTGACTGTAACACATGCAGACTAATTTATTTTACTAATTTGCATGTTTGCCAAAATTATCGCTACAAGTTTTTTAATAATTTAAAACGCTCGAAGATGAGGCATAAGGATTGAACGCAGTTGGGAAACTCGATAGGAGGTGCAGTTAAACCACATGCTGTTTCCAGAGCAGCCGCTGGTATCGTGTGTGTCAGACTGCTCGGCTGGTCTTTCATGTTCCTTCTTTTTCTGGGCTGCAACGCGCCCGAGGCTCAGCAATATGCTGATGGACAGCCTCTTCAGGGGAGCTTGGCTGACCTTCAGAAGCACGTGCTCTTCAGGGGCAGCTTGTGGTCGTAAACGAGGACAACGAGCTTCATTAGCTGTTAATTTTATGACAATGGAAGCTCATCAGCCCCGGTTTGTGATAGTCCAGTTGGTTTGGTTTTTATAAAAAGAGCATAAACTCATTACCGTAGTCCCTCATTTATTGCGGGGGTTACGTTCCGGACCCCCACATTAGATGAAAATCCACCAAGTAGCGATGTTTTATTTATTTTAGTATTTTTATATACAGGTAGTCCCCGACTTAGGATGGAGTTCCGTTCCTACGCGCCATCGTAAACCGAATTTCGACATAAGTTGGAACATATGTACAAACTGCACCTTATACGTACAATACTGTATTTTATCAAGTACTTATTCTATCCTAACACAGTACCCTACATAATTATCAAAAAACACATACATTTGGAGCCATAATGAAGGGGAAAAAAATAGTTAATAACCTACTGGGAGCTGGTGAAGCCTTCCTCCGTCTGTTAGCATGTTAGCTCGTTGCTCCTCCAAGATCTGCAGCTGTCTGTAATTTTCCACTGCTTCGCTGGTTCTGCCTCGGTCCAATACCTGCTTCTGCTGTCAAACCGGAAGTAAAACCAGAACTCGGCTTTTCAAAAAAAAAAATCTTCAAAATATATATATTTTTTTTTTTTACCGCAAAACGTCGTGTAAGTCGAGGACGTCGTAACCCGAGGACTACCTGTATGGTATATTAAGCCTTTATAAACCCTTCTTGCAATGGTCTAAACTCTTAAACCTACTAGTTTTAACAACATACTTACTTGAAGCTACTACATTTTACTCACCAGCTCGGCAGAACAGCAGCGGCTCGGTTCCGCTCCGACTTGGTTTCGTTTTGGACCTACCTTGCAGGTTCTGTTAGGCTCTCTGGCTTGGGGTGG
>JBBPBX010002787.1:27007-39739 GCA_038048925.1 Garcialebias charrua | reverse complement strand
TCTTCTCTGGTTCTGTGCAGCCCTTATGCATTGAAACAAATTTTGGTGGTGGTGGTGGGTCCCGAAGTTCCCACCAAACTTCGGGACCGGTGGTCCAATTGAGCAGTCCGAAAGAGAGATTAAAAAAGTACTGTACCGGAGTGCTCCGGACTTTTGCACATCCCTGCTCGGAAGTCCTCGTGTGCCGGCTAGCAGCTCTCGGGTTTGCCGAAGGGCCTGGGGGTCAGGTAGCTCTCTGACTCCGCTGGGCGCTGAAGTCACTGTAAAGGACCAAACTTTCCCTCTACGTATTTCAGCAGAAGGCAACGGGGCTTCTGGGCGTGGCCCTGTTGGCTTCTGGGAAATGTAGTCCTTATGAGTGGGGATATATTGTAGGCTTATTGAGAGAAAACTACAAAATAGCGGCACCTGTCTGAAGTTTTTGTTGTTGTCTTTTTTTAACTTTTTACTGTACAGTATCCAATACTGTCCCAGTCATGTATTATTAAAGGTTCAGTCTGCAGTTTCTGTAGAACAGCAGCACTTAGAAAAAATTTCAACAAGCAAAGCATTCTGATCCCTCCCCCTCAGAGCCATATATGGCTCTGCCCCCTTGTGGTCTGTTGAAATTTGAATTCAAGCTCTGTTTTTATTGGCTGATTCAAATTCAAGCTCGGTTTTTATTGGCTGGTTACAAACTTTGTTTTTATTGGCTGGAAAATGGCGGGTCACTTTTTCTTTTTAGAAATGCTTATTTACCACCTGGAGAAGCAAGGGGACAATATTTTTTTTTAGTTTTTTTCAGAGATTACCTCTCTAACATCAATCTAGTGACAGAGTGAAGAAATATGTTTAAAATATACTGTTAGAAAAGTTACATATAGCAGCTTTAATGATGACAATCTTGTGTCGTGTACATTTTATTTCCCTCTCGTGTTCAATATTACTTTGAAAAACCGCGAAAGTCGAACTGCCAATTAGCGAGAGACTACTGTACAATCATTTATCTGAGTCTAACACCACGTTTTGTCTCAGCTGGATGCGCTAAAGCTCACTTGAATTTTAAAGATTTTATCCTGGACTTGTATAATGCTCCAGATCTACCTTTTTTTTGTTAGATAGCTTAAAGAAAGTTGAGGTTAGATGTTGTTTTACAGCTGCTGCTGCTCCACCACAAACCACAGACAGGCAGACGGGTGAGCCCAGTCAGCGGTGGGTGGGTGTCCAGGAGTGGCTGCTTTTCAGCGGAGCTGGGGGAATAGGAGCGAGGGCATTTGTGCGTCACCATCAGACTTGATTATTAACAGACACATCCTCTTGCAGTCAGCAAACCGTTTTATTGGCATTACTACACCAACTTAGAACCTTTTTGCAGTTCCGTATGCTGAAATTCAAACAGTATTGGGTTCGGTTATAAAGAGACTCAAACTAACTGCAGCTATTAGGCGACAGGAGCCAGAGTGTCCCATTTTTTTCCTGCGTCTCCCTAATTCCCATAAAAGAGCAAACAGCATCAATATTTCAGCGCTCGCATCCGGCAGGCAGCCACAACTTCCTTTAATGAGCTCATCACAGGGGGGTTGTTTTGTCCTGGCTGTCACGTCAATCAAACGTGCATTTTTAAGGAAACTGAAAACCTAAATCTTTAGGTTAAATATCCAGACTGCAGGTAGAGTGGTTTATCAGACATGGACTAATTTGTCTTTATCTGGAGTTGATCTTAGCTGAAATGTCCACATTTTAGTGGATTAGCGAGGTTGTTCCATCCTCTTTCTGTGGGTTTTGCTGCAAACTAAAATCGTCAGCAGATGAGCTGTAAAAAGTTTAACTTAAGACTCTTGTTTTATCATTTTAGTTTTCTGTTCTGCTATTAACAAACTTATCTTTCTGTAAAGATGCATAATTTACAGCCTTGTATTTATTCTGTAACCAGAACTTCAGGGTTTGTTTGGTTGTAGAAAATTAGTGAAAATGCTGCATTTTTAGCTGTAAAGTGCTTCAAGGTACGCAGCTTTGTATTGGTTTCACAGTAAGTTGATGTCTGATTTAAAGGTTTGTTTGTTAGACAGAAGAAAATATCATTTTGCAGTTGTTGTTGAAGATGACTCGGTAAGCTTGATTTATCTTTAAAGATAGACTTTGTGGTTGTATTTAAATTTTTATTTTGGGTTTTGTTGACATTTTGTTGAAATAACGCTAAATAAGCGGATAGACATGCCTTCTGAAAGTCCGTCTTTTTAATACTTGAGGCATTGTCAGAAAAGAACCAGTTGAATTTATTTACCTTTTAAAAAATATGTATATATATAAAAAAGCAATATATAAAACCTAATCTAAAAAAGCTAAGTCTGGTCCTCTGGACATTCAAAAAATATATAAAACATAATTTTGCTTTGAAAGCACAAATTTTTTTTTAAAATTTGAATAATATCCTGGAAAATCTTAACGATTCACTTGAATTGAACTAAGTAACCTGTATCTGATGATCTAAACACGTGGATTTTTTGGGCATTTTCCTGTTGGTGTTGAAGGACGTTCTGTTTGTGTGCTCAGGTGGACGAGCTCTACGAGGCTTTCTGTATCCAGAGTCGTCTGAGGGACGGGGCCAGCCGGATGAAGCAGGCCTTCTCCTCCTCTCCCTCCACTAAAGGCACCAAAGAGAGCATCGCCGAGGTCAACCGTCGGTACAAAGAGTACACCGAGGTACGGTTGGCTCTCATTACAGCCATGCAAGGTTTTATACATTTAAAACCAGTACAGTCTGAATTATCCTAGGACTAGAGAAATGGCTTTTCCTGCAAAAAGGCAGTATGAATGCTTATTGCAGAACAACTTAATAAAAAACAGCTGAAATTAACCAAAAACATGCTGAAATGTAGCTGAAATGAAAGAATAAGCCTTAGTTAGCAGAAGAAAGCAGGACGAACACATATTTGCTGAATTAGGTTTAAATAAATAGCAATAAACACCTAAATTAGGAAATCAGCTAAAAAAAACAGCTAAAGTTAGCACGAAAAAATCTAAAAAGTAGCTAAATAGGCAGAAAGAGGCTTAACCCGCGAGAAGGAAGTGGAAAGAGCTAAAAAAAAAAAAGTGGAATTAGCTGAAAAAGCTCACATTTGAATAAAACAGCTAAATAACAGCTAATGAGTAGCTGAAATAGCAGAAAAAGTTTAAACTACTGGTAGCAGAAAAATGCTGAAAGGAGCATGACAAGCTGAACTTAGCAAAAATAAATTACCGGTAATTGGGCTCAATGTAGGAGGAATTACTAAGAAAACTTGAATTTATCTGAAAACCGCTGAAATTGGCTATAAAGCTAGTTAAAAGGGTAGAACAAACTTAAATTAGCAGAAGAAAGCAGAAAGAACATGTTTGCCCAGTTAGGCTGAAAGAAGCAGGAATGAGCACAAAAAGTGGAAATTATCTGAAAAAAGCATGAATTAGCCACAAGAAATCCAAATACAGGTAGCTAATAAGGTCGGCACAAAGAAGCTGAAATAGCATGAAGGAGGTACAGAGTGCACATTTTTGGTGAATTAGGCTTAAAAATTTTAATTTTTGCAAGAAATGTGGAATTATCTGAAAAAGCTTAAATTAGCATAAAACAGCTATATATTAGTATGTTAGTAACAGCTATATGTTTACTATTTCAGTAGCTGAAATAGTAGAAAAAGCTGAAAGGAACATAAGCTGAATTAGCAGAAAGAAGTTAGAAGAAGCACAAAAATGTTGCAGTTAACATATAAAATCTGAAAGGAGCACAAAACAGCTGAAAAAAAAACCAGCCGAAAGTACGGTAGCTGAAAAAAGTTTCATAATATCACATTTGAAGTTAACATATGCGCAAATAAGTGTTTACATTCAACCTGGAGTCACACCTGACAGCATCCATGATGTCATACAAATGACAGTTTACCCTAATTTGCAAACCCTTCTACAGAGAGACGTTTAACGGCACACACTTGTATCACCACCTGTCTTTAAAGGCTCACAGCAGCCGTCCTGTCTCCTCTGCCGTCTCATGTCGGCTCAGACCGATAACTCTGCTTCGTCTCTGTGACCCCTTTAATCTTCTTTTCTTGTCCAGAACATGTGCACGTTTGAGAGCGAGCTGGAGAATCTGCTCGGGGAGTTTCACATCAAAATGAAAGGTGGGAGTTCAGGTTGTAACTCGAATGTTGTGCCAGTCTCCACTGCACACGAGTGTATTCTGATTAAGTAGGAAAAAAAAAGAAAATGGTTTGGAGAAGCATTTTTGCTTCAAGACTATATTTCATTTATAAAACACACAGTTAGAAACATTTGTTTCAGACGTCTTTACGTTTATTGTTTGAGTTTACATTTTAATGTGTGCTATATACAGTACATGTTAGCCTTAGCATTGTCGGTCACAAATTAATGCAGCTAATATACAATGTTGTCTATTTAACTCTGAATCAGAACTGTTTATATGTTGTATTAATAAATTAAGAATATAAACATAAAAACAGACCTTGCTACAATAGTAGGAACAGTTTGTACCTGGACATAAAAAGAATGGCTAAAAATTAATTAAAATAATTTTCTAATAGACTGTTTAGAATAACCAAAGAACGAACCATACACGGATTCTGTATTTCCTTAGTTCTTTTCCTTGATTACATTTTCATTTTTTACCTAACAGGATTGGCAGGATTTGCTCGACTCTGTCCTGGAGACCAATACGAGGCAAGTTTGAGTATCGCTTTTTTAAATCTTGAACCTCCGAAGAGAAGTTCACTCGGAAACAGCTCGAGTAATATTCTGATAGTAACGCTGTTTGTTCACAAAACGTTGTGATGAGTCTCAGTTCATCAGCTGCTCGTCATTCAGTGAAAATGACTTCAAAATCCATTTTACAAAATCAAGTTCAAGTCAATTTTATTGTAATTTCCATCATATGTGGTACATGAGGTAGAACAAAAATGTGTACACAGGGTCCCAGTTAAGTCTAAAAATAGCAAAAATATAAAGTATAAAAAGAAACTGTATACAGTATAAGAATCTAAGATATACAGTACACTAAAACAAACGTCAAATTGTGCGCTAAAAGATCTAAGATATACGCTAAACACTAATAATGTAATACAATACCAACATGTCTGTGGTGAGCAGATGGGTATGGAATGAATACAGCAGCATGAGATAATCAGCAGCACTGTTGTCTTCTCAGCACCAAGTTATAAAGGTAATAGAGTACAAACCGGATTCCAAAAAAGTTGGGACATTAAACAAATTGTGAATAAAAACTGAATGCAATGATGTGGAGGTGTCAACATCTAATATTTATTCAGAATAGAACACAAATCACAGATCAAAAGTTTAAACTGAGAGAATGTATCATTTTAAGGGAAAAATATGTTGTTTCAAAATTTCATGGCATCAACAAATCCCAAAAAAGTTGGGACAAGTCCATTTTTACCACTGTGTGGCATCCCCCCTTCTTCTTACAACACTCAACAGACGTCTGGGGACAGAGGAGACCAGTTTCTCAAGTTTAGAAATAGGAATGCTCTCCCATTCATGTCTAATACAGGCCTCTAACTGTTCAATCATCTTGGGCCTTCTTTGTCACACCTTCCTCTTTATGATGCGCCAAATGTTCTCTATAGGTGAAAGATCTGGACTGCAGGCTGGACATTTCAGTACCTGGATCCTTCTCCTACGTAGCCATGATGTTGTGATTGCTGCAGAATGTGGTCTGGCATTATCTTGTTGAAAAATGCAGGGTCTTCCCTGAAAGAGATGACGTCTAGATGGAGCATATGTTGTTCTAGAACCTGAACATAGTTCTCTGCATTAATGGTGCCTTTCCAGACATGCAAGCTGCCCATGCCACAAGCGCTCATGCAACCCCATACCATCAGTGATGCAGGCTTCTGAACGGAGCGTTGATAACAACTTGGGCTATCCTTGTCCTCTCTGGTCCGGATGACATGGCGTCCCAGTGTTCCATAAAGAACTTCAAATCGTGACTCATCTGACACAGAACAGTCTTCCATTTTGCCACACTCCATTTTAAATGACCCCTGGCCCAGTGCAAACGTCTGAGCTTGTGGAGCTTGTTTAGAAATGGCTTCCTCTTTGCACTGTAGAGTTTCAGCTGGCAACGGTGGATTGTGTTCACTGACAATGCTTTCTGGAAGTATTCCTGAGCCCATTCTGTTATTTCCTTGACAGTGGCATTCCTGTTTGAGGTGCAGTGACGTTTAAGGGCCCGGAGATCACGAGCATCCAGTAGAGTTTTACGGCCTTGACCCTTACGCACAGCGATTGTTCCAGATTCTCTGAATCTTTTGATGATGTTATGCACGGTTGATGATGATAACTTAAAAGTCTTTGCTATTTTACGCTGGGTAACACCATTCTGGTATTGCTGCACTATCTTTCTGTGCAACAATGGTGGAATTGGTGATCCTCTTACCATCTTGGCTTCTGAGAGACACTGACACTCTGAGAAGCTCTTTTTATACCAATCATGTTGTCAATTGACCTAATTAGTGTTAATTGGTCTTCCAGCTGTTCGTTATATGCTCAATTTCCTTTTTCCAGCCACTTATTGCTACTTGTCCCAACTTTTTTGGGATTTGTTGACACTGAAATTTTGAATCAACATATTTTTCCTTTAAAATGTTACATTTACTCAGATTAAACTTTTGATCTGTCATCTATGTTCTATTATGAATAAAATATTGACATTTGCCATCTCCACATCATTGCATTCAGTTTTTATTCACAATTTGTTTAGTGTCCCAACTTTTTTTGGAATCCGGTTTGTACTTTTAAAATTGTTTTTTATTTCATTCATTTATAATAAATAAGACTTAAAATAAATAAATTGTAATTAAATGAAATATATTTTTATTTCAATAGGCAGCAGTCCATCATGTGTACTTCTGATCACATTTTAGCAATATTGTACAAACTGTATTGAGTTAAAACCTTATTTACCATAGTTAATAAAATTGTTTCCCCAATCAGTGCATTCTTATTTACCGGTAGATCCAAGAAGCTGGCCTCACCGTGCATGAAACCAGATTTTTACATTAAAAACACAAAAACTGGCCTGTCGTTGTTTCCATGAAACACTGGTTTTATTGTGTTCAATTTGCAGTTGTGTCTTATGAAATATCAATGTGATGAACTATGACACACAAAGACTGTAGTACGGGGCTAAGTGGTCTTTAGGTCCAGCCTGCTGATGAATTTATTAATTTAAAACATAATAAAATAAAAAATGCTGTAAAAAAAAAAAAAAACTGTGAGAGACCTTTAAATATTTTTGAAATGGCTAATATTTCAGTCAGACATGCAATCCTGTTATGTGTCCATCTTATTTTTTAACATTTCCACAAGTATGCATCTTAAATGATGCATATACTTTTTCTTCTCTTCAGTGAGGATACTCATTGCATCCACCAGTGAGCCACTCAGGCCTTACCCCTACAGTATATGCACGAGGAACTACATCTGACTCATGGTGACCGTTAAGTTTACAGCTAATAACAAACTTTAACTGAAATGCCAAAACAAACCTGAACAGGACATTAACAATACAACTCATTTCCTCTCAGAAACATCGTAAACAATCGAAAACATGGCACATATAATTTCCACAAGGCTACCCAGCATGCTTTGCAGCTCACACAGTCTCTCTGGGACTCTCACAGAGAGAACTTTGAGAGTTTGTGGGGAATAAAGAGAGACACATTTAATCTGTGTCCTACAAATATCTGTGTTTTGGTGTTAAACTTTTAATAATAAGAGTTAAAGTAGCAGAAGCACGTGTCACAAGGCTACGTGCTCTCATGGGGGCGCCTCTTCTCTTTACTGCTGTTAAGGGAGTTCTGATAACCTGATCAAGTCAGTGTGTGATCACCCACTGACGAGGACGCACAGCAACTTTTGTAGAATAGAATAGAATATATCTTTATTGGCATATTTGCACCAAGGTACAAAGTTTTGCAATTGGCGCACGCACCATCCGAAGAGGGACGTACGCACAGAAGCCGCAGCAGTATAAAACTGCGCCGCCAACAATCAGATATGGAA
This sequence comes from Garcialebias charrua, assembly GCA_038048925.1. Lineage (NCBI taxonomy): Eukaryota > Metazoa > Chordata > Actinopteri > Cyprinodontiformes > Rivulidae > Garcialebias > Garcialebias charrua. The sequence continues at coordinate 31,687 of JBBPBX010002787.1, read as the reverse complement.
AAAGGAACATACAGTCGGATAATCATTGGTATTCAAAAAAGAATCTATCACATTTTGTCTTAGGACACTCTATGATAAAGTCGAAAAAACTCTACCAGCTTCAGCACGGATAAAGACAAAGACATGTTGCATTTGATGGCAAGCAGGGAGATAGTCCGTGAGTAATCATTTCAGATAAGCACAGTCTGCAGATGGCCTCAGCTCGGCTCCATCTGAATGCACACAGAGACCTCTGGGGGGAGGGGGGGCAGCGACAGTTTTCAACAGCTTTCGACTCCAGGAGAAGTTTACAGTCAGCCTCTTTTCAAGGTTGCTCTGAGTCCCGATTAGATTAGTTGCTTTATTTATTTTCAGGCCAGGCTACAGTGTACTTTGACTGCAGCCTTGAAGTCCAGGTGCTGTCTAGGTCCAAATCGCCGAATCATGTGAGGTTCCGAGCTACAAATCCCCATCTGTGCCCTGATGAAGCCCGGTCGGCTGTAAACGAGTCCCAAAACGCACTGCAGGTCCGCGGCTGTCCACCACTGCTCCCATCGTGCGATTCAGCTCGTACAGCAGCTGGGTCGTTGAGGTCATAGCCCGGATCAAAGAATCTTGTTGAGCAGGAAGTTTCGCCAGCGCGTAGTTAGTTGTAGTTGTAGTTAGTTTTAAAAATAGTTCACCACAAATGGGATGAATTAAGTGAGTTAATTACAGTAAATAACACGAAGGAGACATTCAACACGCATCTCGCTCACTTTCAACCCTGCTAAGTTCTGCTCCGCCTTTTTTGGTTCCACTCAAAGCTCACATCTGAGCGGGACGTGGGTGATTCACCTTTCCTACCCACATTTTGACATTGTCTGTCCAGGAGGGTCGAACCAACAACCTTCCGATCATAGACTCGCCTTCTCTAACCTCTGTTCCATCTCTCCCCCCAGAATAGAATAGTGTGCTAAATAAGAGGCACGGTAATTTTGTTTTTAATAGTGTTTCACATTAAAACGTCTCCACTTTTATTACAAGGAAATACAGTAAATCTTGAAATGTAATTTCTTTGAATTACACTTTTGGGTTCTGTTTATTGCGTTTATGATTCAACGCAGCAAAAATAAACAAATTTAAAAGGCAACAGATTATTGTGATACTCTGTTTATTTAACGTAATGACTTTAATTGCTGGCTGTCCGCCCCCCTGGGCTCTTGGCTTTCGGTAACTGTGGCCCCCGGAGCAGTTTAGCTCCAGCAGCTTCATTTAGAAAACATCTGATGTATACGTCCACTTCCGTTTAGAGGACTTGATCACTCCATCTGCCGGCTGTTGCTTAGTAACTTTATCTCTTACGTAATTCACTGCAGCCACTGGATGTTTAATTACCCATTTACCAAAACTCCAACCCAAAACGAAATCTCACCCGCTTGTTTTGCCCAGTGACTCACAGCCTTTACGTCTGTGCACTGCAAGTAGAGACAGATGCACTCGTTCCACAAATTCAAGTGCTTTCGTGGAGAAGAGGGGTTGAAATCACACAGAGTGGCTGTATCACTTGTCACCAATCAATATTTATTTATGTATAGATGCAGTATGAGAGCTGATCCCCTCCCCCTGGCTGAGCAGGTTATTTCCCAAACTATAGACATTTACTAAATCAAATCTGAGTCACAGATTAAAAAATAAAAATAGAATGACATAAGGCTGAGATGACTAAACAAGCAGAAAGATAAAGAGCATTTCTGACCAAACAAACGACAACAACACAGCAGTTATGATTATACTGTATAAGAGTCATTCTATAATTGGAGATACATTTGATGTCCAGAGTCATTATTTTTGGCCTGCTTTGTTGACATTTTTTCATTTTTTTTTTAATCTTAAAAATGTCTTGATTATTTGTATGGATCACAATATGTCACTGTTCATAACATTAATATAATTACATTTAAACATGTTTTATATAGTTCCATAAACATAACTACTTGTTGTCTGAGTTGGTCATAGCTTTTCCTTCCCATTTTTGAAAATTATGGAAAAACGGATTTTTGTTTGTGGAAATTATAAAATATTATTTTTCCAGCCAGCTGAAATAGTCAATTATACAACAATATTGCAGTAAATTAATAAATAAAAAAAATTTCTTCTAAAAAATATGTGTCTGAGAATATTTCGTCAACTCTGTTACCATAAGGTTATGTCCCTATAAATTTTTGGACTGACATTCCACAGCTATCAAAGTTGCATGAAATGACGTCACTTCCTTTGCTGACAAGATCTCAAGCACTCAGAGGTATGTTTACCCTTCTCTGAGAAATTATTTCAATATGAAAAGCATCAACACCAAGAGTTATCGTTTTTTATGTCAATCTTGTTACTCTAATATCACTAGGAAGACACTACTGATTTTTTTATAAAAAATATTTCTATTTAAACCTTTTAAAACCATAATTTTATTGGTGACGTGCGCTTTTAGCATTTATGCTAGCAAGTGGAGTTTTTAACAAAAACAGTTGAAATTGTCAATTCTGTTACTGTCAAACTCTGTTACCAAGTTAACCAAATTTTGAGAAATTATCAGGGTTTTTTTTTGGGTCATTTCTTGAAGTGCAAAATATATCTCCAATTATAGAATGACCCATAAACTGTCAGGCAGAGCAGCGCAGGATTTAATTTACAGCTGCTTTAATTTCTACAAGTTGTTTTGGCTGAATTGTCATTGTGCCCACTGGTGGAATACTTAACCGGTAGAAACAGAAAACCTGTTAAAGAAAGTAAAATAATCCGTGACCGTATGTGTCCTCGGGTCAAATTTGTCGCGAAGAACAAAAACAAGAAGTTGTGTTTTCACGACTTCGGTTTCTGATTTCTCTTTTCCGTCTGCTCGTTCCTTTACGTCAGATCTTCATGCGGTACGGTCGACAGCGGTGGAAGCTGAAAGGGAGGATCGAAGTGAACTCCAGACAAAGCTGGGACGGAGACGAGATGATCTTCATGCCCCTCATCTCTGACCTCATCAACATCAAGGTCGCTGCAGAAAAGCAAACGGCTGCTGTAAACTCTCTGTTTCCTGCACGGAAGAGTAAAATCTGTGCTCTTGTGGTCGTCAGGTGACCGAGCTGAAGGGTTTGGCCACTCACATGCTGGTGGGCAGCGTCATCTGCGAGACCAAGGAGCTGTTCACCGCCATGCCTCAGGTGGTGGCCGTGGACGTCAACGACCTGGGCACCATCAAACTCAACCTGGAGGTGACGTGGTAGTAAGTACGAATGTTAATCAGCGCTCCTAAAAGGAGATTTCTTAAAGTGTCACTGACATGATTCTTTTACTATTCATAAAATTGCTCAAAATATATATATCTTTTATCATTCAGCTATGTTCGTTGTTGCAAACAAAATGATAATTTAATGAAAATTCGTTTCAAAGTGAGTTTAAAATTCGCGCCGTGTTTCTTCACGGGACATCCGGGTACTTCCGCTTGCTAATTTTGCGACGTCATCGTAGGAATTTCAGTCTGCGGCTGCGTATAGAACGCATATTCATTTTCTGCACGTCCGCCTTTTTTTGTTGTTGTATAACTTGAAAAATGCCATTACGTTGTGTCGCATTTGGGTGTTCTAATAACATCAGTGAACAAGTGAGCCTTTTCACTTTCCCGAAAGATGAAATACTTCGTCAAGACTGGACAAAACAAACAAAGCTGAACTAACTTCGGCTTCCCAAACTGAAGACAAATCGCTCAAATCTAAACTTAGATTGCTAAATTCGTCGGTTTCTATATTGTGCTCTATTGTTATGTAAAAGGGGCGTTCTAGGAGACATTCCTGCGATGACGTCACAAAATTAGCAAGCGGAAGTACCCGGATGTCCCGTGAAGAAACACAGCGCGAATTTTAAACTCACTTTGAAACGAATTTTTATTAAATTATCATTTTGTTTGCAACAACGAACATAGTTGAATAGTAAAAGATATATATGTTGTGTCAATTTATGCAAAGTTCAAAAATCACATCAGCCACCCTTTTTTTTTCTTCATTTTATTTCATTCAAGTTTATTTGATCAAGGACAGCACAATAAACAATGTTACATGTTAAAAACGAAGCAACCGTTGTCTTGTACACAGGTTTTCTAGCCACAGGCTAATTTGCAAACCCAGTCCTTGGTTGGACTTTTATATAAAAACAGCTAAAATCAAATTAAAATTTAATTAAGCTTAAACAGTTGCCTATATAAAAACAGCTAAAATAAAATTTAAATTTAATTAAGTTTAAATGGATTAAACCGTCTTTAAAGACGTGTCACAGAATATTCACCTTCTGCACGTGGAGCTAATGTCTGGGTAGCAGAGTTGCGACGAGATGAAGCCAACATCTACAGTATTTTGATCCCGGTGGAGTCTTATTACAGGAGCGTCCATGTGCTCTGCAGCAGCAGCGTCTGCACTGCTTGTGACTTCCTCCCACCGTGTGGAGAAACGTGGTCTTTACAGGCTCACTGGGTTTTTGACGTGGATCGCACGTAGGGCTGAACGATTTTGGAAAATAATCTAATTGCAATTTTTTTTCTATAAATTGCAATTGCGATTTAAAACACGATTCTTTTTTTTAATCAAGTATTTTTCAACAAACAGAAGCAATAAATCAATCTGTTTTGTAATAAACAATGTCAGATTTATTTAAAGCAGAGATTACAATAAAGCAAACAAATCT
>JBBPBX010002787.1:5857-26598 GCA_038048925.1 Garcialebias charrua | reverse complement strand
ATACATACATATATATATATATAATTATTTTTGTATAATGTAATGATTGTTCCATATTTAATCTATTGTATTGAAGTTTGGGGAAAAGCATGCAAAACTATTACAAACCTTATTTTCATTTGATGAAAAAGAGCTATAAGAATTATTAGTAGGAAGTGCTATGGTCACCCAACAAATATGATTTCATCAGTTGAAATTATTAAAATTTTATGATTTGGTTGAATATAATATTTACAAGTCATGTATAAAGCTCATAAAAAATTACCCCCAAATATTCAATTAAATTTTGTTAAAAAGAGAGTCAATAGTACCTTAAGGGAATGGAAATGTTTGTAAAAACCTCCATATACAACTAGTCTGAAGGAGCGCTGCATTATAATTCATGGAATAGGATTAGACTTGCCTTAATATTGCCATAAAATTTTCGAAAATTATTTATACGTTTGAAAAATATGATTAAAGTAAAACTGTTAGGAAAGTATTGTGCCATGTGAAGAATTTCACTTTGGAGATGCCAAAGTTGTTGTTTGTTTAAAGTTATTTTATTTATTTATTAAATAAGGGGCAGCTATAATAAGATTTTTTTTCTTCTTTCTGCACACTTTTCATTCAATGTTTTATTTTCTTTTTGATGAATTTTTTTTTGTTTATTTTGTTTATTTTAAATGAATGAATACATTAATTTAAAACAAAAAACTTGCCAACAGTCAGCAAACTTGTGTCTTTTTTTCCCTCTGAACTTCAGCCAAAATAGCAGAGAGTGTTTTATCAAACTGCTTTGGACAATTGTGCATTTCTAACCTCTGGACTAAAAGCATGAATCCATTTCTGGCTGTTCTGTGTACATTAAAAGCAATCAACAGATTCTGCCTCCCATTTCTCTAAAAGCGTGATTGACTATAATTGGCATCGTTTGAGGAATCTTTTTTTGTGATCATCCTCTTTCTTTTGTAGAGGTTCATAAAATATACGATGAAACTGCTTCATCATATTTTTTTTGTCTTTTTTCACAGGAAACCTAACATTTCAAATCTGTCTATGAATTAGTTATGGAAGCAAAGTTTCCATAAATGAACCATAAAACACCAAATCAATTTTGGTCAATGTCTTTTGTTGATATTATTTATTTCTTCATTATGCTTATTGCAGTTAATGGTAAGGAAATGTATGTTATTGTGCAAAAGTCTTAAGTCATCCATAGTTTCAGTAAAGTTGGTTTCTAAGAGCCATGCCTTTTGTAGTTTAAGGGGTCTTGAGCTTTAACCCTATACTTTACTCATTCTTTAAGCTCACATTGTGCAACATTCATTTATGTTCAGGTGAATAAATTGGACAGAAAACAAGGGGAAAACAGAGAAAATATAAAAAAAAGACACATATCCATCCATACATCCATCCATCCATCCATCCATCCATCCATATATATACAGTAGATATAACTTTAAAGTGATTTAAAACTAGAATACAAGAAAGTCTGGATTTAAAAGGCAGCTAATCGTAAATAAATCTTGAAAGATTTAATAATTTTTGCAGCTCTGTACCTGTGCATAAAGTGACATGATATTACAGATACCTTGTTGGGGTTGAGATGTTTTCTGTCAACTGGTATCGAGTCCTTTATCATCACCAACGTGTCATCTTTAAAACACTGACTGTAGAAGTTCTAAGAGACAGGAAAATTAGAACATTATCTTGTTATGCTTTACACTATAAACACTACCTGTACGTAATACATAAAAATCATATCTACTGATTTTATTGCCGTGTAAGACTATCCATTTCTTAATAAAATGTGAATAAAATATTGAAAGCATAAAAGAGTTGATACACATGTTTGATAAATACCTGATGCTGACATTGAATGGAATTAATTGCCTTTGCAAGCATGTAAATGATTTTTCCAAGCTCCTATAGAACTCACTAAAAACAGATGTATAATTGCTAGTCTGGCTCTCTGTCATTATGTTCATTCAAAGGTTTCTCTGTTATTATCAGATTTCATCAGTTTAAGTGGGCACACTGTCTTTCCTTTTTCTTGCACAAAGCAGCATATGTGGCCTTTCATCTGTGCTACCTCCAGCCTGTGCGATATCTCTGGTAAATGCGTGATCCCAGGTTCCTTGTAAATAAATTCCCGCTCATCCAGGTCGCCAAACTTCGCTCCATAAAAACCCACGCGGAAATAGGTTCCAAACATCCTCTTATGGCCCTGGAGAGAAACAAGATATTATATCGGACTAATTGAATTACTGTGGCACGAGTATAATATTTTTTAGTTACCTTTAATAGGAATTTATAGTATAAATCAAGTTTAGGAAGTCAGGCCAGAAACACAATAGGCTTATAAATAAGAAAAAAAGCCCTTTCTTTTCACTACTATCATTATATCAACTGTTTATAAAGTTTGAAGCTTTAAAATGTGTTTATACATACATTCTACCAAGTTCTAAAAGACATACTGAACAAAGATCATTAACCTTTATTTTATTTATTTTTCATTTAATTCTGAACAAAAATAAAGTACTGTAGTTGCCTTTTAATTGTTACCTTTTGAATGATGTTATCAAAGGCTCTATGAAGTTTGTCGTGCGTGGATGCCAGTTTTCGAAAATCTCTGCGAGCCTCTAAGATTGGGACGATGATCTTGTAGACCTCGTTCACGGCCTCATACAGACCACCCTGAGGAGACACACATCACTGCTGGTCAGCTTGAACAAGCTTGATGAAGATCTGTTTGTAAATGTCCTGTTAAAGAAATAGCTCCGTTATTTTGAAACACGGTTCTGAGGAAAGGTTTTTACTATTTAGTCATTCTTGTTGATCAGACGTGGGCAACTTAAGGCCCGAGGGCCAAAAGTGGCCCTTGGACAATCTCCATCAGGCCCCCAATATTCTTAGTTAAAAAATAAATGAACTTAAAAATAAAAAAAAGATTGATTAAAAAAAAATCTAGTTTATCAAAGAGACTTAAGCAAATTAAACGTCTTGTGCAAAACTTTTTAAAACTTTTTTAAGTCATTGTGTTTCCAGAACTAGACTGAACCTTAAAGACTTAGAAATACAAATACAGGTAGTCCTCGGGTTATGACGGTCTCGAATTACGACGTTTTCGTGGTTACGACGCATCTCCCATTTACTATCCCATTTACCATTTGGGCAGCACGGTGGCACAACTGGTAGAGCTGCTGCCTCTCAGCGAGAAGGTTGCCGGTTCAAATCCCGGTCCGGGGGCCTTTCTGGGTGGAGTTTGCATGTTCTCCCCGTGCATGCGTGGGTTTCCTCCGGGTACTCCGGTTTCCTCCCACAGACCAAAAACATGCACGTTAGGCTGATTGGTGACTCTAAATTGACCCTAGGTGTGAGTGTGAGAGTGGATGGTTGTTTGGTGTGAGTGAGACAGGTCCCTCTTGTAAATGAGTCCCCGTGACTCAACGAGGCTAGCCTGTATAAATAAAGGTTGAATGAATGAAAAACTATGAAAAGCCTTTTTTTTCAAGTTACGCTGTTTTATGTCATAAACTGAATGCGGAATACGGCGGATGGACCGGTTTTACGTCGTAAACGTAGCGGCGGAGGAATACTGCACTGTATACTGTGAACGCAGTTTTACGTCTTAAACGGAATGCGGAATACGGCTGATGGACCGGTTTTACGTCGTAAAGCAGCGGTGGAAAATATTGTACTGTACGCAGTGCAGCGTTGGAGGAATACTGTACTGTACTGTGAACGCGGTTTTACGTCGTAAACGGAATACGGCGGATGGACCGAGGACAGCGTCACCAGCATCACAGTAGGCCATTAACTCTTTTTGCCCTTCATTATGGCTCCCAAACGTATGTGTTTTTTTAATAATTATGTAGGGTACTGTGTTAGGATAGGTTAAGTGCTTGGTAATACAGTACTGTACATGTATATGGTGCAGTATGTACGTATTTTCCGACTTACGTTGAAAATCGGTTTACGCCGCCGCGTAGGAACGGATCTACGTCGTAAGTCGAAGACTACCTGTATATAACTTTGTTTTGCATATTTCCGCAAACATGTATAACATATTAAGCTTGCGTTTAATATATTGTCACAAAAGCCAGTTTACAGAATGTCTCATATTCTTAAAGGATTCTAGAAAGACACATTTTATAAGCATGCTAACTATGCTACATTAAGAAAAAAGCCTGAAAAAGGTCTTGTAGATTATCTCTAATAAAGGGGAAAAAAAATCCAATTACTTATGCGGCCCTTTTGTTGCTTTAAATGTCTTGATGTGGGATAATATGACTAACTTTGGAAAAAAATGTTGCCCACCTCTGTTGTTGATAGATGTAGAGCTTATACTGTATGTAACGGGACTGATGACCAAGACCAAAATACATACCCCCTTAAAAACAGCTCTAATGTTGAAAAATGTTATAGCAGGTATGAAAATGTTATTTTATAAACTTTAACATTGTCATAAATTTTGCATTACATGTCTATTGAAATATGAGTGAAGTGGTTGTTTGGTCTTGGCTCTGCTTGGACTCGCTGTCAACTCATCAATTCGATCAGAATTAAATGATTTTTCTTTGAACTGGGATTGTCCAAAGAGCCATCTACAACAGGTAAGATATCATTTGTTCATAACCTTTCCACAGAACCTAAATTTCAAAGAATCTGAACCTTTTCTTTAAACTTTGTTTTAATTTTACCCAGCTAAAACTTTGTTTTTTTACATTAAAGTCCAAAGCTTAATATACAGTGAAGTTATAAACGTCCACCATGTGGCTTCATCATCTTACGTTGCTGAAGAGCTCAGCTGCCTGCTCCAGCAGTCCCACCAGGCCGCTCTCTGTGAAGTAGCGCCCTGAGCACACGCCGTCCTCATCCGGCGACAGGATGTCGTCTGACACAGCCGACTCCTCGAGCACGTTGGGGGAAATGTTCTGAGCAGAAAATCGGTCGGCTAATCAATTAGTTAGTCCACTTAATCAAATAATCAATGGCGTGGCTTAAAAGCACATGTCCTACAGCGGCGAGAGGAACCAATTTGACCGTCGTCCAATCAATGATCTGCTGCCTGCTGCAGGTTGGCGTGTCCTGTACTGAAGCACTACGGAGGGCTCGTCTGTGTGGGAGACGGCTCAATAACGACCTCACCATTTTTCTAACCGCTTGTTTTTTCATTTGAGGAAATTGACTGGTGATTTGTTCTTAAAGGAGCAGCTTTGGTTTACCAACACTTTAATCTTCAAAAGCATCACGTTAGGCAAAGATGTCAGGGGACCATTTTTATAAACTGAAGTTAGTGTATTTATTTCACTATTGGCACACACTGTTAAATCTACAGGCCTTCACTCCATAAGGAGATTTGTAATATAATGGTTTGCAGAATTAATTTTATTTTTTTTTTTAACTTGTCTGTACTTTTTCTTAATCCATCCACAAAGTACTTCTGCAAATTTTGTGTTTTGAAGTCATTCTTCTATCAAATTGGCTGACTCGATCAGGAATGGTGTGCTATGGCTTTTAGTATATTTACTATAACGTTCATTATTTTTTAATATTTAACTATAACCATTGAACTACAATGAGATCTCTTCAGTTCCTTCAGAAACATTGTTGTATGAAATGTACTTTTGCGTACTTGTTCAGTTTTGGTTTTCCTATTCTCTTTTTAAGCTTTCTGGTTTTTAGCTCCTAGCTGCTCTATTGTTTATTTTAGCTTTTAGCCATGGTTTTGCTGATTTTAGCTTCTGTTCTATTTGTTTCAAACTTTAACAATTCAATTCATGTTCATAGAAAATGGAGTTTCAGTTTTGATTTTATACACTCTATAAAGGAAAGTTTTACTCCACTGAGCTACAAGGGTTAGCTATCAGGGTTAGCTGTTTGTAATGATGTTTTTCTATTACACTGGTGCTTAGTGTATTTTTAGCTGATGTTTTTCTTAATTCATATCTTAGATGTTATTACTGTTCTTCGCTTACATTTTTATTGTTGGATGTAACTGGGACCCTGTGTACATAATCTTGTTTCATCACATGTACCACATACGGTGCAAATGACAATAAAGACTCTCTCTGACTCTCTACAAGCTCAAACCCATCAAACAAACCCATCTTTTCTCTCTGGTATTTTATACTGTGTGAACTGACTTAGTGTATATATTTTTTACTGTGTTTTCATTTCAATATTGTTCTTATACATTTTTATTATAATTTTGCTGCTGTTAATATCATAATTTTTACCATTAGTGTGTGATACTGTTCTGTAAATTTTTAAACCTCTTATGTTGTGTGTGAAGCACCTTGATAACAGTTCATCTGTTTTAACTATGCTATATAAATAAAATTGACTTGACTTGACAAGCTGCACTTAATATTCTCTGATTGTTTATGTTGTGTATTGCCTCATTTTATTTATTTATTGATTGCATTAGGATGCAGTGTTTCTTAGTGTACCTGGAAGGTGACACTCCCAACTGGAAGGTACTTGTGATCCTCCAACATGCTGAGGTACTCGGCCACCAGGGCGGCAGCATGAACCAGGCACATGGCGGACTCAGCATAACACTTCCTGCCGTTGTGCTTCTCTGCCATGTTCTGCAGCCATGTCAGACGGAGGTCAGGAGACGTCTGGTAGCCCTTTGCTATCCTGGAGGGAAAGGAGGAGGGTTATTTTGTTTCCCCTTTCCTTTTTCCTTTATTTAATGATCTTTAAGTCTAATTAAGATTGAAATCTTCCTTGAGAACAACTTGGCTGAGAAAACTGTTAAGAGTGCACAAAAAGGTGCACAAGTAGTTGAAGAGGGAAATGCTTGCAAATGAAAATATAGATATACACACAGTGCATTATACTTATTACATTTACAGAATGATTTTTTTGATGCAAAGCTTTTGAAATAAATCACCCATTCATCCATCAATCCATCTTCGCCAACATAATGATGTTTTTCCACTACATTAGGGCTTAGTGTATTACTAGTTGATGTTTCTCTTAGTTAATTCTAGATGTTATTACTGTTTTTCTCTTGCATTTGTTGTTGGATGTAACTGGGACCCCGTGTACATAATCTCATTTTCATCACATGTACCACATGCGGTGCAAATGACAATAAAGACTCTCTGACTCTGACTCTGATTCTAAATGCATACCAGTCTAATGCATTTGAAATGTGAAAAATATAAATAAATGTGAGTTGATAGAGTTGCCGCCTCTCAGCGTGAAGGCTGCCGGATCGAATCCCGGCCAGAGGCCTTTCTGGGCGGAGTTTGCATGTTCCCTCCGTGCATGCGTGGGCTGAATAGTTTTCATTTGATACCATTTCTATCTTAACATGCGATTCTTGACCTGCCATTGTGTATCTGTTCCTACCAAACCCAGCCGGTCGAAGCAGATGACAGCTTGTCCCGAGTCTGGTTCTGCTAAAGGTTTCTTCCTCATGAGAGAGTTTTTCCTTTCCACTGTCACCTTCATGCTTGCACAAGAGGAGAGTTCTGTGATGGAGTTAAACTCAAAGCAGTCTGCTCCTCAGAGAAAGTGTTAAATTATTATTTTTATATATGAAAGTTTTTTTTCAGTGCCCTGAGATGACTTCTGTTGTGACTTGGTGTTATATACCGTATTTTTCGGAATATAGGTCGTGGCTTTTTATCATTTTTGCATGCCCTGCGACCAGTGATGGGAATAACGGAATTACAAATAAACGGCGTTATTTTTTTCATTAACGGGTAACCTAAGTAGTTACTATGTCTATCGTTACAACGCCGTTACCGTTACAAACACTAAATGGGGGTACGTTACTTTTGTCTTCCGCTCTGGCTCTCGTAAAGCTGCTTGTTACTTTTTTCCCCTTTGAGGGAGGACGGAGCAGAGGGGAGGGAGGGGTGAAACAATAAGGATGATGCTGATTGGCTAAGATAGAGTGTCAAGCAGAGGTCAGCCAATCAGAGGTGCTGTTGTTCAGTTCACACACGCAGCGCTGCAGGGAGCTTCAAAGCTGAAAAGTGAAGTCCGGCAGCAATGGCGAGTCTGGAGGGAAAGTTGGCTTTTTCAAAGTGGAAATACAGGCACTACTTTACTCTCCTTGAACTGAAAGGCAAGAACGTACATGTGAAGTGTACATTAATGTCCCGGAGGAGCGAAGTGTTTGTCTACGTCCGTTGTAATCTGATCTGATGATGAAGCATCTCACAACTCACAGGTAATTCAGATTTTCAGTACTGTTTTAAAAGTACTTCATATTGTTAAAATGGTTCTTTTGTTTTTAAGAACATACTTGAAGAACCAGTTGTGTGAGGGTTTGATTTTATTTTACACTACAAAGCACTTATTTTAACTGTTTACTTTTATTTCTAAGAAAACACTTGAACAGTACAGTGTGTACATAGAGCTGAAAACACAATTGTTATATTATTTTGTTAAACTGTATTTTGTAATGAAGAAAAAACTTGAAGTATAGTATGTCAACCAGTCATGTTCTGTTGAGGTGCTGTAAGCATTTCTACTTTAAATTCGTAGATACTGTATATCTAAACTTAAACCAACCAAACAAACAATAGTTACTTTCCCTGGTAACTAATTACTTTTATAGGTGAGTAATTCAGTTACTAACTCAGTTACTTTTTGGGAGAAGTAACTAGTAACTATAATTAATTACTTTTTTAAAGTAACATTCCCAACACTGCCTGCGACCTATATTCAGGTGCGACCTAGTTATGGCTTTTTATAAAATAAGCTGATTTGTAATCATTTATTAACAAAAATTAAACTGAGACACACTCTTACAATAATGTCAGCTAACAAATATATTTTTAGGTGTTTATCCTGCTAAAATTATTCATTTATTAAAGAAAAGTTCAGCTCAGACACATATTTGCTATAATTTTTATCAAACAATAATTGTTTTTAAGTGTTAATCTTCTTAAAAGCCTTGCTGTGCGCTCCTGTGGCAGACATTTGCAACAGAGCTAAACACGGTCCACATTTTGACATAGGTGCGACCTATATTCAGGTGCGACCTGGATGGATTTTTCCAATTCTTTAGCAATAATTGGACAACGCGACCTATATTCAGGTGCGACCTATATTCCAGAAAATACGGTAAATAAACTGAATTGAACTGAATTGAAAAAACTCTGGTTTCCTCCCACAGACCAAAAAGCATGCATGTTAAGCTGATAGGTAACTCTAAATTGTCTCTAGGTGTGAGTGAGAGAGTGAATGGTTGTTTGTCTTGTTTTTCTCTCTGTGTCCCTGTGATGGACTGGAGACCTGCCCAGGGTGTTTCCCCACCTCTTGCACAGTGACTGCTGGATATAGGTGCCAGTGACCCCCGTGACCCAGTAAAAAGCAGGTCAAGATAATGGATGGATGGACAAATGTGCTGTGCATCAAAAACTAAAAATAAAATACAGCATAGTTCAAGCCCGTGAGCCATGTACGACTTACATACATGTCCGCATATGGGCTGCAAATAAATCTCAAAACCTTATATGTACCAGAGGACGAGTGTAGCAGCAGAATAACAACCAAATGTGCATTAGCAACGTTAGCGTGGAATTACCGTAAATGTTGAGGTAAATGCAAGTAATCAGAGTGAGACACTAACTGGTCAGACAGACACCGACAAGGTGACTAGAACCAAAACCTAAACAGAAAGTTTCACAGTAAATGATCCATGTACACAATCCTGAAGCACACTGAAGAGATGTGCCAAAATCCACACCAGCATGTCTTCTCTCTGTGTCTCAGTTTCCCCTTCGCTGTCCCTCCCAAACACACACACGCACATCCATTTGTGTGCGCACTGTTTAGATTTGCATACACACAAAGCCAGATCAGAGGACTAAACTGCTACCACATGGTTACCATAGTGAGTGCAGCAAACAGAGGCTAAACAGCCTGGACCACAGAGAAATAAAATCCATCAGTGTACATGTACGGTAAGAGAGGAATGACGGGAGGAAAAAAAAAAAAACGGTAAATTGAAACAGAATAAAGGAGGTAGCCTTGGACAGAACAAGTGCTCTTTTGTGTTTTCACCTGTACATGAGGTCCATGAGCATTTCTGGATCTTCCTGGAACTCTCTCATCTTCACTGTATCTGACAAAATACTGTTGAGGTTTCTTAGAAGCTCATCCACCTGAAAACACAAACATTAAAACTTTAATAAATAAAAATGTTTGCCTGTGTGACTGTGTGTGTGTTAGGTCATAACCTGCGAGGACAGCTGCGTGTTTTGCATCTCAGCATCTTCTTCTGCGTAGGCCAAGATGGTGCGCAGGGAGCGCCTTAAATATTCCTCCTGGAAGTCGGACGATTTACCCACCAGGGAGGCCAGAGACATGGTGACCTGCATCTTTATTCTCGAGAAGTTCTGCAAAAAACAGAATGCAAACGAGTAAATGGTTGTTTTATTTATGGATTTTTGCAATATATTCATATCTTTCCTTTTGATGTTTTTCTGGCAGCCTGCAGGTAAGAGGTGCTATAAATTCAAAGAACTTAACTTGCAGCAGCTCATTGGCACCTTTCAAAGATGCATACAGTGCACCTGTATTCTTTTATTTATTTATTTATTCATTTATTTATTCATTCATTCATAAGAAACAAAACAAATTCATTAAAAAAAGGGTGCAGAAAGAAGAAATAAATAATTATAATATCTGCCCCTTATTTTAAAAAAAATGTAAAATGACTACAAACAGACAACAAATTAGCATTGAACAATCTCCAAAGAGAAAACAAAAAATATTAGGCATCATTCACACTTTCCTAACAATTTCAACTTAATCATCTTTTTAAACATATAAATTGTTTTAGAGACTTTTATGGCGATATTAAGGCAATTCTATACAGTAATCCTATTCCCTGAATTACAATGCAGCTCCTTCAGACTAGTTCTAAATGAAGGTTTTACAAACATTTCCATTCCTTAAGGTCATAAAGACTCTCTTTTTTAACAAATTTTTATTTCATATTTAGGGGTAATATTTTTATGAGCTTTTTACAAGACTTGTAAAATACTATATTCAACCAAATCATACAATTTTTTTTACAATATTTATTGAGTGATCATAGCACACTTCCTACTAATAATTCTAGCTCTTTTTTGTCAAATAAAAACAGGGGTTGTACAGTAGTTTTACATGCTTTTCCCCAAACTTCAATACAGTAGATTAAATATGGAACAATCATTACATTACATACTATATACAAAGCTTTATCATTCAAAAACTCTTTTACTTTATACAGTAATGTAAATGATTTTGCTATTTTTATTCTTAAGTAATTTACACGAGATTTCCATGTCAACTTATCAGTAACGACACCCAAAAATGTTTGCGGTAAGATTACGATTCTTGTGTTGAAAAGAAAACTCAAAAATATGTGAATAGGAGTTCAGATCTGAGACATTGTGACAAGTGTCATACTGAAGTGGATAAATGAGTCCAAACTTATCAGAAACAATAAAGTTTGGGCTAACTTGTGCGCTTTGAGAGCAAAATGTGAATAAAAATGTACAATCCTGCAAAAGAGCTACAGTTCAAGTTGGCAAAACAGGAAGCTGCTGCATGGAACAAAAGCCTAGCTAGTCAAATTAAAAGCAAATTGATTTATTTGTCCAATTATTGAAGACTTTTTTTACGTTTCATCTGAGGCGCTTTCTCAGATCTGAAAAGAAGAAAAAGAAGTCTGGTTGCTTTTGAGTCAACTTGCTAAACTGACCATGTCCTGAATGAGAGTCTGCACCATCGTGTGGAACAAAGCATTGAGGCTTGTGTCATAAGAAGCTGCACAGCAGCAGACAGGTCCGTCTGATGTCAGTGAGCCTGTTCAGATCAGGACCAGACCAAGAAACCACAAAACAAGGTGGTCCAGTCTGATAAATAATCTAACCAGCAGAGCGCATCATTTACCTATGCAGGAAATGGCAAAAGGATGCACTTTAGATGCAGCAAGGGAGACCATTTTTTTTAATCAATAAAGTCTGAAATTAAATAAACCGAGGGAGGACAGTCGAACAGACGAACTGTGGGTAATACATTCCAATCAGGCAGCATTTTGTGACGTTTTTGTCTGTAAGCAAAAAATGAATTGGGTGAAGTTTCACAGCGCTCTTTGAAAAAGACCCATATAAAATAGAATGTATTGAAAAATATCCGCATCAGCTAAAATTTGAATGTACTTGTGATTTTTATTTGCAATCTTAAACAAAGAAAATATCAGCAACAAATATGATGTAATTGTTGTTTTCCATCCTTGATTTTGTCTCGTCTTTTCCTACTTCAACACCACCATCCACACACACACACATACACACACGCACACGCACACGCACACACACACACACACACACACACACACACACACACACACTTTAGTTCTTCTGCAGAAAGAGGACTGTGTAAATGTGCAAGAGAAAATGTGCCCATGTACTTGTGAAGTCCCATCCATCTCCAGCATGACCAGCTAAGCGGGAAATGATCTCCCATTAGCAGAGACATAATCACCCATGGATCATCTCTACGGCCCCATTCTGTTCAACTGAGCATAGAGCCAGGGCCTAACCACCCATCACTGCCCTCTAACAGAGCATGTGCGTGTGTGTGTGTGCAATAAAAACCAGACTGAATGATAGCTAAAGTCAACACTAAACCTTTTTTTTTTGCTTCTCCAGAACGGGATGTGTGCGACTCCTCATAGTGATTTGGTTTTATTGGTGAACACAGATTCTGGTTTTGTTTTATTAAAGCCAAAGTGTGTGTGTGTTTGTGTGGGGTGGTGGGGGGGTTGTTAATGTTACTTTGTGAGGCCCATTTTTCAACGCATAATTACATTGTGGGGACCAACTGCTGTGGGGACAAAAGCTGGATCCCCATAAGGTTCAAGTGTTGTTGGTGGGTTAGGGTTAGGTTAAGGACTTACGGGCGAGATACACTCGAGCGTCCTCACGATACGCCTATACGCAGTGTACGTACGCTGTGGCAAAAGCGTAGCCCCGCGTAGCCCCTCAGGGCAAGTACGCGCAAAAGTATTTTTTTACTACGCATACGCGATGCGCATACGCGATGCGCGGTGTCTGACCTAAACTTCCCCGGCGCCGGACTGTTTTGTATGTTACACAAATTAAATAAATTCCTCTTTTTTATCGCTGATCGGGCCTTTTCTTTTGTTTTTTTGCCTAAAGTCAAGTAACCGCTTCTTCCTCCGTTCACTCGATGAATGAAATGAATGAATTCAGGTCCTACCTGGGTGCGCGATGTTTTATATATTCCCTGGTGGGCTGTGTGCTGCAGGAAAAGCACTCCCTGTTATTATTTTTATTTCTGAGAGAACTTTTTATAACATATATAGTAGAAACACCGCATCAGAACACCGCAGCGGTCTTCAGCGAGCTGCTCATGATAGGTTTCACTTTGAGCTGACTGAAATCTGTCAATCATTTCAGTAGGCGTGTCAAAGTGACCAATCAGCGAGCTCAGTTGAGTCCCTTCCGTGTGCTGCTGCTCATATTACAACAAGGAGAACGAGAGCGTTTGAAAGCCGATAGTTTCTTGAAGTATAGCAGCAAAAACATACGCACAAAATATGTGCGTATACGGGCGTATACGGAGTCTGCTTCAGTGTATCTCGGCCTTAAGGTGTGAATTAAGGGTTAGGTACGTACTGGTAATGGTTATGTTTAGGGTAAGGGTCAGGGTTAGGCTACAGAAATGAATGAAAAATCAATGGAAGTCAATGCAAAGTCCTCGTAAAGATAGAAAGACAAATGTGAGTGTGAGAGAAAAGAGAGAGACGCACAGAGAGAGAGAGAGGGATGTGGGTGGATAAAGAGATGAAAACAAACAAAAGCAGATAGTAAAGTGTAGCATGAGTCATTCGGCTGCTACGCAAATTCACAACACAGCTCCTTCTGTATACACACTGTAAACAAACACAGACGAGAAATACTCCTTATAAACTGGAGATTCTGTGTGTGTGTGTGTGTGTGTGTGTGTGTGTGTGTGTGTGTGTGTGTGTGCGCACTCCGCAGGACGAGTGTCTGACTTTCATTACAGCAAACAGATTGTAAACACAGGAAATATCGACTGCAACAGAAGTAATCGAACTGGCGCAGAAAATGAAAGAAGATACTTTATCTTATCCCTCTTGCTCCTTTTAGATCTGTCTTTTCTCTGTCTTGTCTTTTTCATTTCCCTCCATCACTGCTTCACTTCTCCTACAAACACTCCTCTATCTCCATCAGGACGTTCTCCTCTCCAGGCCCTGTTTGAAATTCCCCTCTTCTCCCATCCCTTGAGGCACAAATACACGTTTACACTGAAACACACACACACACACACACTCAGGGGTGGCTGTCATTAGTTAAAAAGGGGTACGCACATGGGGAGGCAGACAGACAGTGACATATCTTTCTACTCTCTACTTAGAGACACATCTTTCAGCAGGAACTTTCTGCAGTGCTCTCAAAATAGACATGGAAAAGACGTTAAAGCTGCGCAGGAGAGGACGAGCAGAAAAGACAGAATCAGATCTAACCGAGTCCCAGCTTTAGGGTGTCTTCATGAGAACATGTATTCATGAGTCATTCTGAATGCTTGCGTGCACCTAAATTAAGTTTAATAAGATGTAAATGCAATTTATTTTATAAGCTCAGATATCTGAAAGCAACTTAAAGCTAAACTGAATGAGCTTATCAAAGAGTTACTCTGCACATGCTGCTATGTAGAACGCACAAACAAGGATTTAAAAAAAAAAGTTCATTCTACCTTTACTTATACAGGTTAGTCTCATTGAGATACGAGGACTCATTTAAAAGAGAGACCTGTTTTAAACAAACAACACAGATGAGGTACAAACAACAGTAGACAATCATATAAAAGCATATACTGTAAAATGAAAAGTAAATCCTATCTATCTATCTATCTATCTATCTATCTATCTATCTATCTATCTATCTATCTATCTATCTATCTATCTATCTATCTATCTATCTATCTATCTATCTATCTATCTATCTATCTATCTATCTATCTATCTATCTATCTATCTATCTATCTATCTATCTATCTATCTATCTATCTATCTATCTATCTATCTATCTATCTATCTATCTATCTATCTATCTATCTATCTATCTATCTATCTATCTATCTATCTATCTATCTATCTATCTATCTATCTATCTATCTATCTATCTATCTATCTATCTATCTATCTATCTATCTATCTATCTATCTATCTATCTATCTATCTATCTATCTAGGTTTATCGTCCGTTTTCCCGATTCCGGGGTGGGATGTTGCGTCTTTGTCGCAAGTTTTTGATGCCAGATTAGACGGTTAGTTGCGTCCAGTTCATTGAGGTTCAACGCTTTCAGATCTTGTTGAATCGTTTGCGCCCAGGTCTTTTTCGGACGGCCTTTGGGACGGGTGCCAGGTACTTCAAGGTTTGCAATAGCAAGTATAGCACTGTTTTCACTTCGTTTAACATGACCGAACCACCGCAAACGGTGTCGCCGGCATGCGTCCTTAATCGCACATAAGCCAGCTCGATGCAGGATTTCGGTCGATTGGATGTGATCTTTAAGACTAATTCGTTGCATCCATCGGAGCATTTTCATGTCGGTTCGGTGAAGTTGCTGTTCGAGTTTTGTTGTCATTGGCCATGTTTCTGCGCCATACAACAGCACGGGACGTATCACTGAGCCATAGAGTCTTGAACGTAGGAGTAGTGGATGTCGCGCCGCATCAGTATAGAAGCAAGTAGATGCCGCATCAGTATAGAAGCAAGTAGATGCCATTTATTCCACGCCACACGTATGCGTGCCCGCAACGGCAGCTTCAGCTGTTCCAGTACAGTCCAACACATCCCCTAGATATTGAAATGACTTGACTGTTTCGATGCCAACGGCTCCTATTGTATTGTTGCGTTGTACTTGTTGTTGTGGACTGATGCAAGTAAGGCAAACAAAATTGGTCGCTTTCGACAATGGACCACTTATTTTTGAACAACGTTTGTGACACCACTGTTGGCACTGTTGACACATGATTGAATTGCTGTCCACACCAGCTTTGCAAACTGAACAGGGCCAATGACCAGTGAGTGTGGATTCGAAAGTAAATCAAATAAATAAATAAATGAATAAAAGAAATCAGGGTGAGTCCAAAGACTGAGCCTTGTGGTGTACCACTGTTGACAGATAACTGTATGTAATGAAAGTAAGATGTGGTTTGCTTACACTGGCATTACTGTAGCTGTATCTCATGATGAGATAGAGGGTGGCACAGGCCTGGCTCCGGTTCTCATCAACAGGGCTGCTGCAGTACTGAAGCACCTTCTGGCACAGGTCTGCACACTGCTCCGCCTCCTCCTCGAACAACAAGTCTCCGAACTGCACGCAGACAATATCCAGCCACGTATACGCACATTAATTATTCTGGCTAGTATCAGCTGTTTGCCACCCACTCACGCACACAAGAACATTAAATCCAGACACCGTGTGTGTAAACATCATAACCCACATGCTACCTTCTTGAATTTTCAAATTAAAACACAAACAAACATATAAATGAAAGCACCTTGACGACCAGCGCTCTCAGTGTGCTGAAGGTGTGCAAGAGGAAAGTGGTGCTCTGGTTGCAGGTGAGAGAGTGGAGTAACACCTTCAACACTCCTCCAACCACGCTGTCTTTGCACTCAGCCAAAGGCACTGCCTGTGTGTGAGACAGATGGAAAATATGCTAATTATAAAATGCAAATAAAAAACCCTGGGGGATTATGTGGTAAAATGCAGAAACAAACTACGGTATATACAACAAAGGACGAGTTAATAACCAGATAATAACAACAACAACAGCAACAACAACAACAACAACAACAACAACAACAACAACAACAACAACAACAACAACAACAACAACAACAACAACAACAACAACAACAACAACAACAACAACAACAATATTAATAATAATAATAATAATAACAATAATAATAATAATAACAATAATAATATTAATAATAATAATAATATTAATGTTATTATTAATAATAATAATAATAATAATACAACAATTTATTTATATAGCAGCAGTGGTACTTTTAGCCTATTTTTGTGGGTGCTCAAGCACCCCTAAGTTTTAACTCCGCACCCCTGAAAAATAAAGAAACCATCATAAAGATTTTGTAAGAAAACTCTGTTGTGGGGGAGCCATGATCTAGTCTCTCTCTTCTGCGTAGTGCCCATCGGTTGCACCCGCCGACGGCTCCATGAGAACCAGGTTGGGATCTGCCCTTGGTTCTCGAAGCTCTGTGCCGCCCTCTGTTCGAACCTCTGACGCAGGCGAATCTAAGTGGTTATCATGTAAGACAATTTTTTTTGTTGGCTATGGCCTCAGCAAGAAGGTCAGCGAGCTACATGCTCTCTCTCAGCTCCTCATGTCTCAGGTGGGAACCTGAGGGCTCTGTGGCCAAACAATGGATTTGTACCAAAGGTGGTTTTTCACTCCAACTGTAACCAACCGTTGAGGCAGGCACGTTTTCAGCCTACACCTGGTGAGGGGTCTGGATTACTGTATTGTTCCCAGTGAGAGCACTGGAGGCATACATTGCAGCTACTGCCGTTATACGATGTTCAGACCAGCTGTTTGTGTGTTACGGAGGCCCTAGGTTAAGCTAACCTCTTTCCAAGCAGCACCTTTCCCACTGGATTGTGGACGTCATCTGCCACGCTACGCCGCAGAGTACAGCCCCCCTGCCGGTCGGTGCAAAGGCACACTCTACCAGGAGCGTCTCCGCTTCCTGGGCTGCCCTGAGAGGGGTTCAGCTGGAAGCAATATGTGCTGCTGCATCATAGGCTTCCCCAAGTATTTTCACCAGATTTTACAGAGTTAATGTAGCCACCGGTCGCACAGGGATGACCGGTGTCAGAGCTTGGTCCGCATTGCCGGCAGTAAGTCAGGCTCGTTTCCAGTGAGAGTTGGACTCCGCCAAGGTTGCCCTTTGTCACCGATTCTGTTCATAACTTTTATGGACAGAATTTCTAGGCGCAGCCAAGGTGTTGAGAGGATCCGTTTTGGTGGCCTTAGAATCGCTTCTCTGTTTTTTGCAGATGATGTGGTCCTATTGGCTTCATCAGGTCGTGATCTACAGCTTTCACTGGAGCGGTTTGCAGCCGAGTGTGATGCGGCCGGGATGAGGATCAGTTCCTCCAAATCCGAGGCCATGGTCTTGAGCCGGAAAAGGGTAGAGTGCCCTCTCCGGGTCGGGGAGGAGGTCCTGCCCCAAGTGGAGGAGTTTAAGTATCTCGGGGTCTTGTTCACGAATGAGGGAAAACTGGAGCGTGAGATCGATAGGCGGATAGGTGCAGCATCCGCAGTGAAGCGGGCGCTGTACCGGTCTGTCGTGGTGAAGAGAGAGCTGAGTCGAAAGGCAAAGCTCTCAATTTACCGATCGATCTACGTTCCCACCCTCATCTATGGTCATGAGCTTTGGGTTGTGACCGAAAGAACGAGATCTCGGATACAAGCGGCTGAAATGAGTTTTCTCCGCAGGGTGTCTGGACTCTCCCTTAGAGATAGGGTGAGAAGCTCAGTCATCCGGGAGGGACTCGGAGTAGAGCCGCTGCTTCTCCACATCGAGAGGAGCCAGTTGAGGTGGCTCGGGCATCTGGTTAGGATGCCTCCTGGACGCCTCCCTGGTGAGGTGTTCCGGGCATGTCCCACCGGGAGGAGACCCAGAGGAAGACCCAGGACACGCTGGAGGGACTATGTTTCTCAGCTGGCCTGGGAACGCCTTGGGATTCCCCCAGAGGAGCTGCTCCAAGTGGCTGGGGAGAGGGAAGTCTGGGCCTCCTTACTTAGGCTGCTACCCCCGCAACCCGACCCCGGATAAGCGGAAGAGAATGGATGGATGGATGGATGGATGGATGAATGTAGCCACCCCTCATCCCCTGGGCCAAGTTCTTCTGCGAGGGTCCTTTGGGCCTCCTCCGTGAGGTGTGTGCTTAGGATTCCTTGTGACATCGTTGGTATTAAGGCCCCAGTATAGCTCTGCGTTCGGCCGAACGCCGCTCGACGCCTTTCGAACGCAGAGGCACAAGCCTTTGAACGCGGGCGCGAACGCGGGCGCGAACGCGCAAAGCTCGAATTTTATGACCGCGTATGCAAACGCGTTGTCTCACAAACTGCCCGGCGCCGGACTGTTTTGTATGTGACACAAATGTATTAAATTCCCCTTCTTCATCCCTGATCTGGCCTTTTCTTTTGTTTTTTGCCAAAAGTCAAGTGATCGCTTCCTCTTCCACTGACTCCATGACTGAAATGATGAGGAAATGAATGAATTTGTCACGAGCGAATTAAACTCTGGTCCAACGTGGCTGTGCGAGGTTCTGCAGATTTCCTGGTGTACTGGACCAGCGCTCCCTGTTTTTATTTTATTTTTTAGAAGTTTTTATTAACATATAAACACAGAACACCGCAGCGGCTAGAGCCAGAGCCAGCTGCCAGCTCGTGCCTTTTTTTCCCCACCCGACCTGTCAATCAATTCAGTAGGCGTGTCAGCAAATGACCAATCAGCGACCTCAATTTGTCCCGTAAGTAAATGCTCTGCCCTGCATCTGCTCAAATGACGTCAAGAATTTGGAGCGAAAAACGCGAGCATTAACGTGAGAACAAACGCAGAGCTATACTGTGAACTGCCTGTGCACAGAACGCGCGCGTCGAGCTGTGTTCGGCAAAACGCAGAGCTATATACTGGAGCCTTGAGTCATTCAGTGCTTTCAGCACCGCCCTCTGGCGGTCAGGGGGATGAACTAGAACGAAAGCTACGTATGTAACTATATGGGTTTATGACTCTCGGATGACTGCCACAGCTTCTCTGTCACTCAGAAACCTTGCATTCCGTGAGAAGATTCTGTAGGAGCAGAGCCGAGGATGACATCAGGCTATATAGCCTCCGATGGGTCGTCCGTGTCACAGCTGTGACTTCGTTGGTGTTACCGGTACTACTCAAACAGCGCATGCTGGAAGGGAACAGTCAGTGCTTTCAGCGCCGCCCTCTGGCGGTCATCCGGGATTCATAGAACCGTAGTTACATACGTAACTTTCATTTTTTCTGTAATAGCCAGACTTCAACAACTTTTCTCCACCCTTGTATTTTCTACATAATTCGTTATTTAAGAACATTATTGTTCTTATATATTCTTCTGACTAAAGTGTTTGTGTTACAACAATCTGATTTTACAAAAAGAATGTGCAAAGAGAAATTTCTGACCTGTATGACGGTCTCCAGCAAGTCCAGCACTACGAGGTTAGTCTCTGTGGCTAAGTTCCCACTGATGAGAGCCTCTTGGTCCAACTCAGATTTAGTTCTTTAGGGAAAATGGAGTTAGGCAGATATTTGGGGGAAAATATATATATATTTTTAAGTACAATGTGCAGAAAGCCAGGCAGGTAATTATTAATGAAGGAAAAGTCAGACAAAAGCAACGTACTTATCCTGTCTGTCGTTTGTTTGTCTCCACTGAGTGCGGTCCTTTCTCCAGCGCAGGTTCTCTCTTTGACCCAAAGATCTATCGGTTCCTATCAAAAATGCATTATTATTTATAAAAGCTCAGATAGTGAAGAAGCCATCCTGCATATTTACTAGGATGGGAATTAGTGATGACTGCAATGCATGCAACACTTTATTTTGAAATGAGTTTTCAATGAAACTCTCATGTCCTGGACGACTGAGAACCTTCACCAGCATGAAACTC
>JBBPBX010002786.1:63732-77209 GCA_038048925.1 Garcialebias charrua | reverse complement strand
TATATATATATATATATATATATATATATATATATTATATATATAAATAAATAAATTGTATATAAATTATAGAAAGGAAAATAAGTCAGATTAAAACATTTCTGCATTTCTACTTGCAAGAGGCTTTGTTTTCATTCTTCAGATCAATACAGTGTTAAGAAATAGTAAAACACCACAAGTAACATTTAGTATATAAAATCTTAATGTTTGATAATTTTTTATAAGCAAATTAAAATAAATGTAGCAATCAGAGTCCAATAATGTACAATAACATGCACTGGGAACCTAACAAACAAAGAAAAAAACAAACTCGCCAGTTTAATCTAAAAAAGCTAAGTCTGGTCCTCTGGACATTCACAAAACAAAGCAAAAATATTGTAGAAACGTTTCGTCTTTCATCCGAAAGACTTCTTCAGTCTGAGCTGCTGTATTCAGCTCAGTCTTATAAATAGCACCCTCTCACAGTGGATCAACCAGTTTGCTGATGACAGCCTGAAACCAGCTGCTCACATGATCAAGGAGGACCATCAGCCTAACGATGGATCGTTAGCACCCTGATGGTTGTTTGCTATTCACAGAGGGCTGAGTGATACTAGCAATAACAGCATTGTAAGAGGGGGACAGTTGAACCCGGAGGCCTCCACCTCTGTTTAATGATGGACGGTTTCTTTTCACAAAGATGGCCTCCTTTACTCCTCTCTCAAACCATTGTTCCTCTCTATCAAGGATGTGAACATCTTCATCCCTGAAAGAGTGACCGCTGGCCTGGAGATGAGTGTAGACCACAGAGTCCTGACCTGATGATGTTGATCTTCTGTGCTGGGCCATCCTTTTGGCCAGTGGCTGTTTAGTTTCCCCGATGTAAGACTGATCACAGCCCTCCTGACACTGAACAGCATACACAATATTACTCTGTTTGTGCCGGGGGACTGGATCTTTGGGATGAACCAGTCTTTGCCGTAATGTATTTTGGGGTTTAAAAGCCACTGGGACGTTGTGTTTAGAAAATAAACGTCTCAATGTCTCTGAAACTCCCGCAACATACGGAATGACCACTGGTCTGGGTCTGGGTTCCTTCTTTTCACCTGATGGCTGGCTGGAGTCCTGTTTGGGTTTCTTCTCTGCTTTCAGGAAGGCCCAGTTAGGATATCCACATTTCTCTAGAGCCTGTTTTGTGTGTGATTTCTCCTTCTGTCTGGCTCCTGAGTTAGTGGGGACGCTGTCTGCTCTGTGGTACAGAGTCCTGATGACTCCTAACTTGTGCTCCAGAGGGTGATGGGAGTCAAACTGTAAATACTGGTCTGTGTGGGTGGGTTTGTGGTACACCTCAGTTTGCAAATTTCTTCTATCAGAAACTGAGACCTCACAGTCCAAGAAAGCCAACCTGCCATTTTTTACGCTCACCCAACCAGCGGAGGCAGGTTGGGTGAGCCAACCTGCCTCCGTGTTCAACCGTCCCCCTCTTACAATGCTGTTATTGCTAGTATCACTTAGCCCTCTGTGAATAGCAAACAACCATCAGGGTGCTAACGATCCATCATTAGGCTGATGGTCCTCCTTGATCATGTGAGCAGCTGGTTTTGGCAGTCAGCAGCAAACTGGTTGATCCATTGTGAGAGGGTGCTATTTATAAGACTGAGCTGAATACAGCATCTCAGACTGAGGAAGTCTTACGGACTAATGATGAAACGTTTCTACAAATTTTTTTTGCTTTGTTTTGTTTTTTGAATGTCCAGAGGACCAGACTTAGCTCTTTTTTTTTTCTACCTGGATTATTGAGCATCCATCCATCCATCCATCCATTATCTTTACCCGTTTATTCCATTTTGGGTCACGGGGGTCGCTGGTGCCCATATCCAGCAATCACAGTGCGAGGGGCAGGGTACACCCTGGACAGGTCGCAAGTCCATCACAGTCGCAAGTCCATCACAGTTTATTGAGCATGCATCAGGGAAACTCACCAGTTGCCACTTTTAGAATAAACAGTCAGCTGAAGGCTTTTATTACAAACAGAGCACCTAAAAGTGGAGAGTATATCAGACAGAAATACAAATAGACATTAGATAAAGGGCTTTCAATGATTTAAAACTTACCTGAGCAAGCCTGCTTGAGTCACTGACCGCACGGCTAATTTTCCAGACAAAAAATTAATTAATTAATAAACGGCCGGAAACACGTGATCGGTAGGTAGAGCTCACGTTGGATGTTTCCAGGGCGGTGAAAACTGCGCCCAGCATCTTCCCATTGTTTTGTAACGTCGTGGAATAACTGCGCATGCGCCATTTATAACAACAGTCTATGGATAAAATCAGAGCCCCCTCAAAACAGGAAATACGTCACCAACCAGAAAACGTTTTTTGAAACAAACAATATAACTCATCATTACTCATAAAATATTTATCCTACACAACTAAAAACATATATGCATATATTTTGAAATATTTTATTTTATTATTTCATTTGTTTTTGTTTTTTAAAGTCTTCAATGTAAAATGGTCCAGAAGTTCCAGTGGAGCGGCACCCTAGCGCCCCCTATTGGCCGGCCGCCCCTGGAGTACATCCTGTAACAGTGGCCTGGTAGTTTGTTTCCTCCATCATCTCTTCCCCCCACTCCCCCCTTCTTTTACTGTAAGCCCTGTTTGGAGAGCTGCTGCTGCGTCACGTGCAGGCTGCTGATGCTGGCTCTGCAGCCTGCAGTCATCATCTGTTCCTGCCATGTGATGCATTGTGTCCAGGCAGCGCTCTGTTACTCATAGATTTTTACTGTTGCGAGAGATTTTCACGATCTTCAAAAGGGATTTTCGTCCATCGTTGGATTAGGCAAAACAAGATGCTCATCGTGCGTAATAAAAACATGTCAATTGTCCACAGTCTGCATAAGGTTTTGAAAGTATTTTTAGGAGCACACGAGTGTGGACCAGAACCACAATGCAATGGACACAACTGAGTAACAGCTGAACATTCTGACTTTGTAAAAACATACTTTAATATGTTTTTGTTACTCCGGTTGTTTTTGTCATAGATTTAAAGTCGAACAAGGAAATCAATATAGAGGATTTTGCATTCTGCATTTCCTAAACAAATAATCTGCACAGCTATAGCAAACAAATCAGCTTGAAATGAAACGAAAATGTTTGCAGACTTTAAAAAGGTTGTTTGACAGGAAACACGGAAACTTGGTGTTCAACTTGGTACTGTTTAATAAAACATTAAGATGGTTGTGTGAAGAAAAGACACATTTTTAATGTCCTGCAAAGCCGATCTGTTTAGAGAGCAACTCTGGAATCTGAAGGATGACCGTCTTTTTTAGAAAGGTCAAACCTTAAACAGTTAAATAATGTACATTTATTTCGTACCTATTACCTTCACGTACCTATAATACATCCAGAATAAATATGTCATAGTTTTACTGTAGATTTTGGGGTAAAAAGCAATTCAAAGTACGGTACTTCAAAATGCTAATTTCAGTTTGCTTATCTATATCTATAACAGTTCTCTTAAAGTCACCGTCTTTGTTCTCAGAGGTACCTAACACATCATTAGGAACAACAACAAGCCTTTTGTCTTGTTTTTATAGCTCGCCCTATGTAAATGACACTGATTATTTTTCATTTAACAATATTAGGCAGGCTACCACTACCGGTGTATGAATGTCTGAATGAATGGGTGGATGGTTGGTATTGTAAAGCGCTTTGGGGCTCCTCACAGGGGGCTGGAAAGCGCTATATAAATAAGCTCCATTTACCATTTACCATTAACGAGGAATGCTGTGTATAAACTCCTAAAATTAAATTAGATTTCTTGTTGGTGACCTCTGATCTGTTTTATCTGATCTTAAGGTTTTCTAAGTTCAAGTTAACTGAATAGTCCTTCTCAGGCAAATCTTACAGTCCAAGTTTCATTTCTATTGAAATTGGAACAGACACACATTTATTAAAGGTTTGCTTTGTTCTGTTTGTGCCCTCTGTGTAGAAAAGAACAGGAGCTGGACTCTCAGGATGCCATCATCCTCCATCAGTTCTCCAGACCAAAGAATGGCATCCCGAGCCTCTCCCCCTTCTGCCTCAAAATGGAGACGTACCTGCGCATGGTGGATCTGCCTTATCAGGTGACGGAGGGAAGCTCAAACTCATGACTGGCTGCATGTCTTCTGATAAACACTTTGTTTCTGTGTCACATCATTTTTCACAGGGCAGTGTTCTTTTCATTTGTCAGAAATAGTTATTTTTCATTTGTTAAATGATTGTTTGTGAGTTATAAATTAAAATACGTTGTTAATTTCTGTTGACTACTGCATACGTAGAGATGGGGTAGAGGTAGGGCAGCTGACTTGGGACCTGCAAGTCCCAGGTTCAACCCCCAGTCATTCCCACAGGTCATGGTGTCTCTGGGCAAGACACCATTTTAACAAGACCATAGGACTAAAACAAAAAAAATTCTGTAGCTTGTTCCCACAGATTGGTGCTACATTTATTGTGTTTATCAATTATTTTTTATTTAATCTTACTGAAAGGTCTAATTTATCTTGAAAATATTCATGGATTTAGTGAAAAATAATGTCAAAATATAGTTAGCTCCTATCCACAGGCTACAAAAACTACCGGTATGAAGAAATTAAAGATTTAAGCCACCTAATTGTTGTTTTGTTTTAATCACGGTGGTGTACAGTATTTGTAAAGTGTCAGCCTCTGTTCCCATTTAATAATAATAATAATAATGTATTTTCCTGTCATCTGTGTACGTTTCCCATACACAGACAAAATTCGTCTCTGCATTTAACCCAACCACCACCAGGTGGTGCAGTGAGCAGCCATAGAAAGCGCCCGGGGAACATTTCTGTTCAGAGGAAGATTTGAGAGGTGTTCTCTGAAAGTTTGTCTGTATTTAGCATATTCATGCTGTTCATTATGACCAATACTCCAGGGCTTTCAGAGAGCAAACAGCCACAGCATGATGCTGCCACCACTGTGCTTTACTGTGGTGGTCTGTTCTTCAGTAATAGGATTGTGCTACATACAGCTTTGTTTACACAGACACTTAAGGCCCCCCCCATAGCGCTGCGTTCAGCCGTACGCCGTACTACGCGCACGTTCTGTGCGTGCGCGTTCGCCCGCACAGCTCTGCATTCATTCTCGCGTTTTCGCTCCAAATTCACAGCGCAGAGCGTTCGCTGACTGATCATTTGCTGACACGCCTACTGAATTGATTGACAGGTCGGGGGAGAAAAAAAAGGCGATCCGGCAGCTTCACACAGCTTCAGCCGCAGCGGTGTTATATCTTATTAAAAAGTTCTAAAAAATAAAAAAACACAGGGAGCGCTGGTCTTGTAGCCCACCAGGAAATTTGCTGAACCTCGCGCAGCCACGTTGGACACAAGTTTAATTTGCTCGCGACAAATTCATTCATTTCCTCATCATTTCAGTCATGGAGGAAGCGATCACTTGACTTTTGGCAAAAAAAAACAAAAGAAAAGGCCAGATCAGGGATGAAGAAGGGGAATTTAATACATTTGTGTCACATACAAAACAGTCTGGCGCCGGGCAGTTTATTGTGTGACAACGCGTTTGCGTACGCGGTCGTAAAATTTGAGCTTGGCGCGTACATGGTACGCTTGTGCCTCTGCGTACGTGCGGCGTACGGCCGAACGCAGAGCCTTTAGTTCAGTCTAGTGTCAAAAAAAACTTCTCCTTCCATATATTTGGAGGTCTTCAAGGTTTCTTTTTCTAAATATTGGGCTTCATTTGTTTTATCTTCATTATTATTATTTTTTTTTTTTGGTCAGGCTTCATTGCTTGGATTTTTGTGACTGAAAGTTGTCCTGTCCAGATCTCTCATTTGGATCTGTCCAGCTCTTTGCTGATTCTTTGCTTCAGTGCCCTCCTTGTCTGATATGTGATATAGTTCTTAGTAGTTTTCTGTGGTTGTATATTTTCTTTTTGGGATGGAGTCAACGTTGCTTTGACAAATATGTAGAGCTACTGATGTTTTTCTATTGAGCCCAGTCACAATCAGCATCTTTCCAAAAGTGTTCTGGCATGCGTGGATGTTTTCTGGGTCTTTTGTTGTGCTCTGTGCAGAGTGGAGCCTTTAAACAAATCATCATACTGTGTTTAATGAGGTCACATGGTACTCCATCTGAGCAAAGGTGGACTGAAGTAAGCTAATTATCTGACCTTTGAAGGTATGTGGCTGAAGCAAATCTTATTAAGGCTTTAAAAGAGGGTGAATAGAAATTAGGCTGTTAGGCCTCTCACACAAACTTTATTGTGTGGTTGCAGCTTTTAGTGCCATGTCTAAAATCTGTCCACTGTCAGAGTTTAGGTGTGCTGAACTGAGGTCCATCTGCTTTGGGTGAATAATCCTTCCCTCTGGGAAAAAAAAAACACTGATTCAAACAGAACTCTTCATGCAACTCCTGAGGAGGCGCCTACAGCTCTGACTGCTGCAGAAAAACTCCATGGTTGTTTTTATTTGCTCATGTTTTGTTGTTTGAGCTACGGTTTAAGACCAAGAACAACTACGGTACAATAAACAGCAAAAGGTGTAATATTTATTTTTTTATTTCTTTTTAGCAAATGAGTGTATTGTAGTTGATTAGTTCTGAAAATGCATGTTAAGTTCAGGCTCGTGACCTGTCCAGGGTGTCCCTGCCTCTCCCACAGTGACTGCTGGAGGTAGTTGTCAGCTCCTCTTGACTCTGGAAGCAAGAAGCGGGTAAAAAAAAAGGACAATAAGGTCACAGGATCTCACAAGACATTGTTTCCCTCTGCAGAACTACTTTGATGGGAGGCTGTCACCGCAGGGGAAGATGCCGTGGATCGAGTACAATCATGAGCAGGTGTCAGGGTCGGAGTTCATTGTGGATTTTCTGGAGGAGAAGCTGGGGGTGAACTTAAACAAGAACCTCACCCCACACGAAAGAGCCGTGTCCCGATCAGTCACCAAAATGGTGGAAGAACATCTATACTGGTAAGAGGCTTAAAAGTAAACTCAAACTTTTATACAACTTAAAGTTGTGTCATCAGAAACATTTAAATCTGAATCATTACTGGAACTTTAAAGTGTGGCTGACATTATTTTTTTACTATGCATAAAATTGCTCAAAAAAAATATATATATTACCATTTAAATATGTTCGTTTTTGCAAACAAAATGATAAATCAATTTAATTTTGCTTTAAAAGTGATTTTAAACTTTGCGCCGTGTTTATTCACGGGAAATCCGATTACACGCGAATGCAACATCTGTGACGTAAAATCGGGCAGAGGGCTACGTCTCTTTAATAGCGGACAATTTATAACCCGACAAATTTAGCAATCTAAGTGAAGATTTGAGCTATTTGTCTTCAGTTTGGGAAGCAGAAAGTTAGATGAACAAGAAACAGCAGGTTCTAATTTAGGTCTGCACCCGTATTTATTTGAGTTTTACCTTATCAGGAAGCACGCGGGGGCTCCGAGGCAGGCAATCTCCAGAAAGACGCAGACTGCCTCTGCCCGATACTACGTCACAGATGTTGCATTCGCGAGTAATCGGATTTCCCATGAATAAACAAGACGCGAAGTTTAAAATCACTTTCAAAGCAACATTAAACTGATTTATCATTTTGTTTGCAAAAACGAACATATTTAAATGATAATATATATATACTGTATATTTTGAGCAATTTTATGCATAGTAAAAATATCATGTCAGCCACACTTTAAGCAGTTAAATTAAACCACAGTGAGATTTTTGAAAGTCAAACTGTTTTTACATCTTTAGATATACTGTACCGTAATTAGATTTTTATTTATTTATTTGCTGACAGTTATTCAAGCATAATAATAATAATAATAATCATTTTATTTAAAAGCACCTTTCAGGACACCCAAGGACCCAAGCATGTACACATTTATGTTTAAATATAACAATATCCAATATAAATGTTCATTATAAACATATGGAGCCATTCTTACTGGTGTGACAGGAACAAATAAACTGCTTGTTTTGTGAGATTATGCAAAAGAAAAAAAAGATAAAGAAATTGTAAAATAGTGGCACACAGGGAGAAAATCTTTTCAGTGAATCCTTTTCTTTAGCCCTCCTGCTGCCCTTGGGTCAAAATGACCCACGAGGCTTCAGATGAGGCTGCAGAATGGGCTCTACTGGCATTAAACCTGGTAGTAGATAATTGTCAGTGTGACCTTGTAGGTTTATTTCAGTTGGTGTCCTGTGGTGACTCCGTCCTCACCATCCCTGCTTTGCCAGCGTGGCGTCACCCCGGTACCACTGAGACACAGTGCTGCTGCGTCTGCTGCGAGGAAATTGTTTTCACCCCTCCTCCCAGAGAGGCTCAGAGTGGTTTCCATTACTTAAAAGCTCTCCCATCTTCCACCAGCACGTCAGACGGTGATCTAACCCCAGCTGATCCAAGGCCACGTGACTTATTGTCCTGGATTAAATAACCTCGGGACAAGGTTAAACTGGACTACTAGAATAAATCAAACAAAAGACAAAACAGAGGTTACATCTTTTAATGTGCATTTATAAATGAAAAGCATAAACCATAAAATTTGTGTAAAGTAGCAGAGGTCATTCATGTAGCCCACATTCTTCTCCTTTACTCCCTTCTTCCTGCTCTCCTTGCTCTGCTACACCACCCATCCAGTCATATTTAGACCCACGTTTAGCTCTGCTGACTGAATTATTTATGAAGGGCGCTCTGGCAGCTGTTTGCTCCTTAAATGGCATCAATGCCTTACTACAGTTATATCTTACACACACTGAGCTGCTCTGCTGCTTTAAAGAAGCACTTTGAGGAAATGATCTGCCAGCTGCCGTTATTAATGGTGTAAGAGTGTTTTGACCCATTGCTGTGCACTACTGCTTTGAAGTGTCAAGCTTGTCTTTTGATTTCCATTGTGTTGATGGTGCCAACTCAGAGTGTCCTCAACCTTAAAAATGCACAAAGTCTC
This sequence comes from Garcialebias charrua, assembly GCA_038048925.1. NCBI lineage: Eukaryota > Metazoa > Chordata > Actinopteri > Cyprinodontiformes > Rivulidae > Garcialebias > Garcialebias charrua. The sequence goes on along the minus strand of JBBPBX010002786.1, from coordinate 68,255 downwards.
AGTAGGATAGGTGCGCTACATGTTTTATGATTTTGTCTGTATGGATATCAAAATATAACCAGTACTTGTTTTGGGGCTGATTCCCAGACGTTTTACACCGGATGGGAGCAGAGGTGTCTTGTCTGTGAATTAGACTAGCAAAGTTTTTTGAGAAGCCTCTGTTGTTGGTTGTGAGGTGTGATTTGTCAATTTACATACAGTTGTGTGTCTTCTGTCAGAGACCTCAAGGAAACCCCCTACTGTTAAGGTGTGATTTGTCAATTTACATGTATGTTACCTCAGCTTGCAATTTACATAGGTTGGTGCGTGACTCCTAAAGGCCTTGTTATACTCGGCAAGACGGCCTGTCGGATGTCTTTTACCCCCCGTTGAGTGAGCAAACATTGCGCAACTTTTGGCCGCACACCCGCTGTGATCCCCCCGGTGCAAGCGCGTCGTGTACATAGCCCCCAAGCAGAACTCCGAGAAGCCGACGATGCGGCTCGCAGCGTGTGATTGGTTCAAAGTTTGTGGGCGTTTTTTGTTTTTGCTTTGACAGACATTTGAAGAGAAACTTGTCTGTGTGTGCGCGCGCACGCAAACCGTGCGCCTCAGCACACTTTGCACATTGCACCCAACACACACACACACACCAAAGCATGTGCGCGCCTGCATGCACCCTTTAAAAGAAAGCAAACTCCGCTGTTAGACAACGAGCCGTGGTGGTCGAGTGGTAAAAATGTTGCGCTGCAACTCCAAAGGACGTGAGTTCGAATCATGGTTGAGTTTTTTTTTTTTTATAATACGGTTATACGGGTACAGCGTGCAAAACTGTAACTAAAGCCTATTTTTATTTTACAGAAGAGAGCTTTTGCTTTGGTTTTGTGTGAGAAATCATTTAATATCTTATATTTTTTTATATATGTGATTGCTATTTGAATTGATTGTTAATTTTGTTTGAAGAAGGGGCAGAAATAATGAGATTTTTTTCTTCTTCTGCCTCCTTTCATTTCATGTATTGTTTTGTTTTATAATGTGGTTTTGTAAATAATTTTCTTGTGTTTTTACAATTTGAAATGAATAAATTCAATAAAAAAAATAAAAAAAGTTGGAAGAGGGAGGGATTTATTATAATTTATCCCCCACGTCTTGCCAAGTATAAACACTCAATGCAGTCGGTGACACACGTCAGCGCTAGGTTCACTCAATGGGGGGTAAAAGACGTGAGACACTAGTATAAACCCAGCTTAAGACTGTTTTAACTCCACGCGCCCACAGTCTGTTCATAGAATTGATAAAGCCCTCTGGATAGAGGTCGAAACGTCTTCTGTAACAAATAAAAGTCCAGTTGATCTTGTATTGAACGCCTTTTTTGATTTTATCATGTCCTGGACGACTGAGAATCTTCACCAGCATACAACCAGTACTTGTGTGTAGCCAATGAACAGCAGGTGCGTTTAGATGTACAGGATTTTTAAATAATTCAGAATTATATCAAGTGACAAATTATATACATACATTAGGTTATGGGCAGCCAGGAAAAGTATGACTCAAGGCTTCATAGTTTTTTAGATGAACTGAGAGGAACAACATGAGTTAGTTTCAGCGAACGCCAGTGTTAAAAAGCGTACACCACATTCATTACACACAGGAAGCTCGGTCCAAAACATCACATGACCGCCGCTGTAGCTCAGAGCGATCGCCAACTGCTATTACACTCTTTTATCTTGACCGGGTGACGCGGGTTCGCTTCCCCCCTGGTACGAAGTAATTTTACTTTTTTTTATTGGAGTAAATAAAAAGGAGTTTGTTTGGTTAACACAACTCCTTTTATTTACTCCAATAAAAAAAAAGTAAAATTACTTCGTACCAAGTGGGAAGCGAACCTGCTTCACCCGGTCAAGATAAAAGAGTGTAATAGCAGTTGGCGATCGCTCTGAGCTACAGCGGCGGACTGGATTTTTAGGTGACCGCTTTACCTATATAGGAATCACTCCTAGCACTTCTAGCTGCACGTAGAAGTTAGAGATCATTAGTTACATTTTAATGACATTCAGGTCGCGCGGAAATGGGTGCGCGCTTCGTGTTATTTACGTCCTAGAATTGTAATCAGTCATTAACAAAAATTTAACTCAGAAACATTAATTCAGCTAACAATTATTTTAGGGGTTTCTGTTGTTAAATACCCCTCCCTGGGCTGCCACCTTACCGTGGTGGAGGGGTTTGAGTGTCCCAATGATCCTAGGAGCTATGCTGTCAGGGGCTTCATGCCCCTAGTAGGGTCACCCAAGGCAGACAGGTCCTAGGTGAGGGACCAGACAAAGTGCAGCCCAAAAACCCCTATGATGAGTGAAATAAATGGACTAAGTTTTCCCTCGCCCGGACGCGGGTCACCGGGGCCCCACTCTGGAGCCAGGCCCGGAGGTGGGGCACGCTGGCGAGCGCCTGGTGGCCGGGCTTTTACCCATGGAGCCCGGCCGGGCACAGCCCGAAGAGGAGACGTGGGTCCCCCTTCCCATGGGCTCACCACCTGTGGGAGGGGCCAAAGGGGTCGGGTGCAATGTGAGATGGGTGGTGGCCGAGGGCGGGGACCCTGGCGGTCTGATCCTCGGCTACAGAAGCTGGCCATTGGGACATGGAATGTCACCTCTCTGGTGGGGAAGGAGCCTGAGCTAGTGTGTGAGGTTGAGAGTTCCGACTAGAAATAGTCGGACTCACCTCAACGCATGGCTCTGGCTCTGGAACCAGTTTCCTTGAGAGGGGTTGGACACTCTTCCACTCTGGAGTTGCCCCTGGTGAGAGGCGCCGAGCAGGAGTGGGCATACTGGTTGCCCCCCATCTTGGTGCCTGTACGTTGGGGTTCACCCCGGTGAACGAGAGGGTAGCCTCCCTTCGCCTACGTGTGGGGGGACGGGCTCTGACTGTTGTTTGTGCCTATGCACCAAACGGCAGCTCAGACTACCCACCCTTTTTGGAGTCCTTGGAGGGGGTATTGGAGAGTGCGCCTCCTGGGGACTCCCTTGTTCTACTGGGGGACTTCAACGCTCACGTGGGCAATGACAGTGAGACCTGGAGGGGTGTGGTTGGGAGGAACGGCCCCCCTGATCTGAACCAGAGTGGTGTTCTGTTATTGGACTTCTGTGCTCGTCATGGATTGTCCATAACGAACACCATGTTTAAGCATAAGGGTGTCCATATGTGCTCTTGGCACCAGGACACCCTAGGTCGCAGTTCGATGATCGACTTTGTTGTCGTCTCATCTGATCTGCGGCCGCATGTCTTGGACACTCGGGTGAAGAGAGGGGCGGAGCTGTCAACTGACCACTACCTGGTGGTGAGTTGGCTCCGATGGTGGGGGAGGATGCCGGTCAGACCTGGCAGACCCAAACGTATTGTGAGGGTCTGCTGGGAACGTCTGGCAGAGTCTCCCGTAAGACGGAGCTTTAACTCCCACCTCCGGGAGAGCTTTGAACACGTTCCGAGGGAGGCGGGGGACATGGAGTCCGAGTGGGCCGTGTTCCGCGCCTCTATTGTCGAGGTAGCTTATCGGAGCTGTGGCCGCAAGGTTGTTGGTGCCTGTCGTGGTGGCAACCCTCGAACCCGGTGGTGGACACCGGCAGTGAGGGATGCTGTCAGGCTGAAGAAGGAGTCCTATTGGGCCTTTTTGGCTTGTGGGACCCCGGAAGCAGCTGATAGGTACCGGCAGTCCAAGCGGCATGCGGCTCGGGTGGTTGCTGAGGCAAAAACTCGGGCGTGGGAGGAGTTCGGAGAGGCCATGGAGAATGACTTCCGTACGGCTTCGAGGCGATTCTGGTCCACCATCCGGCGTCTCAGGGGGGGAAAGAGGTACGCGACCAACACCATTTATGGTGGGGGTGGCGTGCTGCTGACCTCAACTCGGGATGTTGTGAGTCGGTGGGCGGAATACTTCGAAGACCTCCTCAATCCTACTGGCACGTCTTCCACTGAGGAAGCGGAGCCTGGGGACTTTGGGTCGGGTTCTCCGATCTCTGGTGCTGAGGTCGCCGAGGTGGTTAAAAAGCTCCGCGGTGGCAAGGCTCCGGGGGTGGATGAGATTCGCCCGGAGTTCCTTAGGGCTCTGGATGTTGTAGGGTTGTGTTGGCTTACGCGACTCTGCAATATCGCGTGGACATCGGGGGCAGTTCCCTTGGATTGGCAGACTGGGGTGGTGGTTCCCCTATTCAAAAAGGGGGACCGTAGGGTGTGTTCCAACTATAGGGGGATCACACTCTTAAGCCTCCCTGGTAAGGTCTATTCAGGGGTTCTGGAGAGGAGGGTCCGTCGGATAGTCGAACCTCGGATTCAGGAGGAGCAGTGTGGTTTTCGTGCTGGTCGTGGAACACTGGACCAGCTCTACACCCTCAACAGGGTCCTGGAGGGTGCGTGGGAGTTTGCCCAACCAGTTTACATGTGCTTTGTGGACTTGGAGAAGGCATTCGACCGCGTCCCTCGGGGGGTTCTGTGGGGGGTACTCCGGGAGTATGGGGTACCAGGCCCTTTGATAAGGGCTGTTAGGTCCCTGT